>JAQGCX010001089.1:0-12317 GCA_034700205.1 Plectus parietinus
CATTTTTGTGAATCACGTGACCTTTTTTAAAAAATTATAAATTTTCAAGGAAGGGGGCGTTGCAGAACAGCGTTGTTTTTCATATTTGGTGCAAGAGTCCCCTCTGGACATGTAACAATACCCAATAGTGGATGGAACTCAATTCCCAATAGCAATAGTCAAAATTCGAAAACTCAATAGCAATAGTAAAAAAGCCAAATAGTAGTGCTATTGGGTATTTGGTGTTACATGTCTAGTGTCCTCCCCTCCCCAGTTTCACTAGTTGGCATGTTGTCTGTTCCTATTTGAATTGCTTTCTTTTCAATTATGTTCACGGGTCGGCCGGCTCGGGATTTTCGCCAAAAAAAGCCCCACCTGGGCCTGGAAATTTTGTCAAAAAAAAGGCCAGCCTGGGCTAAAGAGAAGAAAAAGCTCTTACGCGTTTCAATTTAACACATTGGCACAAAGCCACATTACGAAAAGTAAATATAGACCGTCAATTTGACCAATTGGCAAGTCAAAAATCCCTCAAAATTGACTTTTTGCACTCTTACCCAGTCAAATAAGTTGCTCTACATATCGATAATTTATCTGAAAATCTGCCTGGTCCGGCCCGGTACTGTAATTTTCTAAAATAAAATTTGCAGATTCTTCGTCGGAGAGTGACAGCGATGACGATGTGGGCGGTGTTGCTCCTTCGGCGATGACGAGCGGCGAGGAGGACGACGAAGCCGATTGGTGGGACGAGACCGAAGCTCCGCCTTCCGAAGACGAAGCCAGCGACCCCGACGATAACGACGGTAAGCATTGATTTTTTATTTTCTCCACACAATTTTCCTGCCCTAAAGTTAGTTTGTGTTTGCCGATTTATTGAATACTTTGTCGAATTGTGAAAGGTTGACAGTTGTACAAAGTAGCACATAACTATGTGGCCCCCCTGTGTTGGATACTTCAGGTGTTTAGCGTACAAGCGGATTATACCATTCGAAAGAGCATAAAATTCTGTATTTATACCTATGTTTTCGATTCTCTAGCTATTATGCCGCCTCCATCCTGCTCGCAGCATAATAGCTAAAGAATAGAAAACATTATGTAAATACAGAATTTTATGTTCTTTCGAATGGTATAATCCGCTTGTGCGCCAGACATCTGGAAATATCCTACACAGACAGGGGGCCACATAGTTATGTGCCACCCTGTAGTGTTGATTATTGTATGCATTTCTCACCTTCCTGATGGACCAAAACAAAAAATATTATCAATTGCTCTTTTCCATCGATTTTCGTTTTGCAACTTAAAAAGAGAGTAGCATTTTAAACAGATGTTGTACATCTTATTTTACTGTTAGTCTAATATTGTTAAACGGTAATGGCATGATCTGCATTTTTTTCACATATTCGTCCAGCTTCGTATTGCGAATCCTAAACAATATACCGTACACTGTGTGCTTTTCTCTTGTTCGATCTGAACCGTCGGGACAATGTCCGCATATCTCACTACATTGGTTCTTCTTGAATAGGATGTATGATTGAATATGCTAGGAACTCGTCAGAACTTAATGTTATGTATTTGTGATCATTTCCCACACTAGCTCAGTCAGTTTTTCTGACTCTCCCATCTACCGTCAACATCTGCCGTTTTCAGAAATGGACGACGACGACGAAGAAAAATCTATAACAGAGATGGATGACAGTTCTAACGATGATGACGAGTGAATCGAGTGATTGTGCTACTAACCATTTGTTGGTCTCTGTCGTTCGCACGTTGAAAATTCGGCTATGTCCGATAAGTTGAAGATGACCTTAGCAGATAAAACGATGAGATGGTTCAATGATTCGCATTAACAGATACATTTCCTCCGATTACAGTTCTGTGGCATTTAATTCATTGATGCAGAGAGTTCTACGATTTGCTGCTTGTTTTTTTTTTCGCAGTGTCATTTGAATTGGTCAATGGAAGTTGTTTCAAGGCAGTCAATTTCTTTACAACTTTCGAATCTTCTTTGGCTTGGCTTGGTATGTATCAAGTGATTTATTTTAAACTTGTTTTATTACGTGTTTTTGTGTTTTGTGCAAAAAATAGGATTGGTTCTGTTGAAGCGAAAGGGAGATGATGTTGATGTTTGAAATCATGTAATATTTTTGGCAAAATTATGAAATTTGCTTGTTCGTGCAATTAACATATTTTCAGATATTTGTGTGCGTAAAATTAACACTTCCCAAGTGCGATATTTTCAGACTCAGATCCAGATGTACCAATGACCCGACGCAAACGAAAACCGACCGAATCGGAAAGCGATGAATCCGCCGAGCAGGACAGTGACGATAATGAAATGGATGACGAATAATCTTCAAGAATCTGCGTCTATTGTCGACGCGTTGTTACAGTTTTGTCAGTTTCATTACGTTGCTACTTCGTGTGTGTTCTGGGGCCGTATTCAATAAACTTGCAGTTGGCGCGCGCGCCATGCAAAACAGGGTAGGCGCGCGAGCGAGCCTAATCAATATATTACACTTTGCATGGCGCGCGCGCGCGCCAAACTGCAAGTTTATTGAATACGGCCCCCGGCAACGTTTTTTCATGTGAAGCTCTGTTTTCAATATGTTATTCGTTACCATGCTCACAGGCGTGCCCATCCACCTCGGTTTTCATTTCCGCCAAACTAATCTACGCGTTCAGAACACATAGTATTATGCAGTGATAGATTAGAATAGTTTTCTCAACAACTTTGTTTCGTTTTCGAGAAAATACAAAAATACCGTACTGCCTGTCTCATACATGTCTGTCTGGTAAAGTTAATTGAACCAATAGATTCAATATATCGTTCGCTAAACTTGGCTCAAACTATTCACCGTTGAAGCTGTTGTGGTGATTTTTGCTTTGCAGTTTGTCTGCAAAATGTTTGCGCATTTGCCAGTAAAAGGCAATATGCGCTACCGTATATTTGTACTAGTTGTTACTACATCTAGTTTGGTGAAAGAAATTATTGCGTTTAGCTTGCTCGCTTGGGTGTTATCGTAGTATAGATTACTCATTGTCATTGCTGATTGGGTTTTGCCATTGCCTTAAAACTACTGTAATACCGTAGTACTTCCTGTTTCACATGAAATATGACTTGTTTCTCGTACTTTTCTCAGTGATTTGGTTCAGATTGTTTGATGAGATTGAAAATGAAAATTGCGTACAGTCGCTTCTTGGTTTTTTAAAATATGCAGATATACGTTTTGAATGGTTCATTCTCGCTTAAATCTGTTCTCTCTTCGCTATTGCCGTCTTTTCTTGTTGATCTTTCTGTCTTGCGGGGAGCATTTTCGTTGTTCCGCCCGTCGTGTGGGTTGCTTTTTTGGTGGTGAAACGATAGATACACAATTGACAGTTGATAAAAAATGAACATGTTGAATGATATTCATCACACAAAGTGGTGCACTTCGGAGCTTCGCAGCACAAGATAGAAAAAGATACGGTAAACAGAATACCGTAAATCCTCTAATAATCGCCCTGGGCGATTATTATTTCAATCAGGGCTTGAGGAGGGCGATTATTAGAGGGTGGGCGATTATTATTTCAATCGAAGTTCGAGCGTGGAACATTAGGCGTCTTTTTTGGTCTTTCCATTAACGCTCATTAATTTTTTTGTTACCGACCGATCTGTGTAGAAAGAAAGACAAGTTCATTCAGATCCAAACTTCATGCCAATGTAGCTTTCTTACTAATGTGTATATCTGAAAAATTTCATCAATTTTGATAATCCCAGTCAAAAGTTATAGAGGATATTTACATGGTTCTGGGTCACCCTGTAGTTTATTGAGATTCTTGCAGCCATTTTCGAAGAACTCCCGCGAAATGTCATAACTGACGAAACAATACATTTCTACTGCTTTATGGCCAATTTCAAGCATTTAAGTTCATAGTGAACCGCTCAGAACGCGCCATTTCCCTTCTCGCGGACGTGAGTCCACAAGAGCGGTCATCAACGGCTCGACAACCTCCGAAGAAGTCGTCTCGCCGAGCTTCACGCTCAGGAAACGGCGCTATCCCTCATCACCGCGGCTGCGCTGTGCCGCAGTTTGCAAGGGGGTTGCGAGAAACACACTACAGAAATGATCCTGTGAAGTATGATCTCGAAATTTTGAAGCGCTGCGCGAACTCTTATCGCCAGCTGAAACACAAATGCGACGGGTTAGTGCTTAACCACTTCTGGCGCGTGTAAAATGTAGAAGTGTTAATTTTTCGGTCAGAAATGATGGAAAATGTTATAGGAACTTCTTAATAGATTGGAAAACGGTATTTATTATTAGAAGGTGACCAGATGAAGCAAAATACAAATAAACGAGTTTTTGATTGGCACCTAAAGCGATAATTATGGGTTCGTCGACATCAAAGCTTCGAAAGACAAAAATAGTTTGCAGCTTTCATCTTATTTTGTAATGGATATACCAGCCTACTGTAGCTCGATTTTCATTGGCGGCGCGTCAAAGTCCTATGTTTAGTGTATGTTGCGCTCGTCATCGTAAAGAATCAATACTTTTATGACAAACGCTGGCTCGTTTCGTTTTACACATCCGGCTGGCGGGTCGCGTTTCTCTGAGCGCAGGAGCGCGGGTATTTTTACATCGCTTGTTGCTGAAAAATGAACACGTAATCTCCGAGAGACAAGAGGGAGAGAGTCTAAGAGAAGAATGCAGAGCGTTCAGCAGCAGCTGGAAGAATATAGAAGAACTAGGAAGTCTCAGCAAGATGGAGGAGGAGCTGCAGCTTCGAAGAAGACGACAGAATCTGTAGAGCTTTTCTCTTTCTATTCTGTTCTGTTCTGTTCTGGTGAATTTGTCTATTGCATTCACATTCTGTTTTCTTCATATTACCAAATAACATGAATTAAGACTAGATTAAGAAGGCTTAGGAGGAGCAAAAGTCGATGGGTATCAAGAAGTTTCTGCATTCGTGTAATTGAACATTAGAAGCATTACATTGCAAATCCATATTGACTGTCTGTTAACAGTAAGTTAGGCTTAGGATTAGGCTTGGGATGGGTCAGTCAAACAGATTGACATATTCTTGACGGATGGCTATAAACCGTCTCAATTTTATGAATGAAATAAGCCAACTACAGCATATTTTTTGCCAAGTTTCTGCATTCGTTTTATTGAAGACAAGAATCATTCGATTCCATTGAATACAGAACAATCTATCAGTATTTTGGAAGATTTTCAAATATTTTTATTCAACTTAATGAAAGACTGTTTCACTTTGCCGAGAAATAAAATAGCGTTTCATCCCTGTCGTTTTCAAGTTCAATCGTTATTGTACTGCAAATGTAATTATTTGTGTTCTGAAAACTATATTCATTATTCTTTCAGGTTCCATCTTCATCTGACGCAAACTCTGTTCCCTCCACCAACGAATCCAGGTCTTCTCAACCAGGAATTCTGACCAAATTCTTCGATCAACTCGCTGATTCCCGTGTCTCCCGCAGTTATTTCGCATTCCGCACTTCCCGTCCGTGGCTCTGTCGATTTATGGTATTCACCTTCTGGCTGTGCTGTCAGTTGCTGTTTGCTTCCGTCGAATTCGGCTGTGTTTTCTTTGCTTTTTCGGTGAGTAATTAAGACAATTTGTTGTTTACCAAAAGTGTATAATGTTTATAAATATTTCAAATTACACTGAGAACTGTAAGGACGCTGAATATTTTCAATTCACTCGAGATACACAATCAAAACGACTTTCATTTGACTGCATTTTGTCAAAAAATCATTGTTTGTGTACATTATTGTTTGCTGAACGTGCTTGACTGAACTATGTAAACAGCGTTGTTTAGTTTTCTGATTCCAAGAGCCAACAACAGTTCACTTTAGAATTGACTGAACCAGTTGTGATTGCAGGTGCTAGTAATGATCTACGCAAGTCTTCGATCGGAGCCGAAGAAGAAAGGGGAGGTGTCGGCTTACTCTGTGTTCAACCCGAACTGCGAACGACTGATGGGTCAAATGACAGCGGAACACTTCGAGAGCGAACTGCTCAGAAGAAATGTACCCAGACGGACTTAAGAGTTACTGAATTACAGTTGAAATCTGTTAAATGCAACTTTTTTGGGAGCCTGGTGAAAAGGTCCTACGTTTTGTGTGTGAAAAATCGGTTAAATGCAACTTTTGGCCAGCCTTATCGAATTGTATTAAACCGATTTATACTGTACATTGGCTAATTATAGAGTAAATGAGTAAGCAAAATTATTTCTTCACGATCGGCTAAATGCAACTTTTTGGTCAACATTTTGAAGTTACATTTATCCGATTTTCAACTGTATGAGAAGAAATTGCTTTGGACGGTTGTATAATTGAGCGAATTCACAGAATTCATAGCGATATTGAATCATTTTTGTGTTTAACACACTTATTATACGGTGATGACAGATTTCTGCTGCATAATTGTTTGGTGACTTAAATTGTGCCTTGTTTTCTGATAATTGTGTGATATCGTTCGTGTTTGCCGCATTCCATGTGATATTTTTGTTCTTTCTTGTTGGTATTCATTGATTACCAATTTGAACGGAGAGTAAAGTTAATTGAAAATTGGCAGTTGATATTATCTTGTGTGGTTCTGGAAGCCACAAATGACTTTGGTCATTCTTGTCTGTTTAACAAATTGTTTTTCTCTGAAATTTCAATTTCCGCTCTATTACACCTCTACATTAATGTATTCGCGAAACTCGTTTACTTATCTAGACATATTAAAACATTGTTAATTGAATCAGCTTTGATTGCTTTCAATTTTCTAGTTCTTTATGTGTTTTCTTCTCCAATAAATGACAAGAGAAAGTTCAAATTCATGTTTATTCATCGTATTAGATCGTTTTTCACCACCTGCCCTATTTCTATTCCCGTCAGTTTCCGTGCATTAGTCTGCACTTTATGTATCTATGCAGGTGCTGATGAAGAAACCTTTTCAAATAGACAAAGTTCTGAAGTAATGAAATGTTTGCAGATTCGGACGTTCGACATGGAGCAGTCGAACAGTCTGTTGCTCAACGAGAACGCGCTGACTGAGTGCGCGGAGGCGAAGAAACCCGTATTCGTCTACGAATGGTTGCGCTATCTCGACCGCATTTTGCCCGCAACGCAAAAGGTTTGTATTTTTCAGAGAAAATTCAATAATTAAACGGAAAAAGTTTCTGGCTGACAAATAAAGAAATATATCTGTCCATGATTTTTTTTTTTCATCCAATAAGTCCACCAGCTGGAGCAGTGCTTTTATTGTCAGTGACGGTGAAGTTATTCTCGTCATAAAATAGTCAGCAATATATTTTGTTTATCGAATCTGAAGCTATTTTATCTCAAATTACCCACTCTTTCTCTTAGCACATCAAAACAGCGAAATAGCTCTAACAACGTTATATTGTGAACATATAATTCGTGAAGTCGTTAGCATTTTATATTTGAAAGCAAAAAGTATTGAATGTAATCATGGGAATGTTCTTTTACTTTCTTAATCAGGCGACCTACGTCGATTGCTGTGACAGGGTGGCCTAAAAGTTCTCGTCATTTTTTCAGAATATAAATTTTATTTGAAATAACAACAGTTTCTCAAAGAATGTGAACAAAACTGAAAATGTATCAAAAACAAAAGTTTGAATGTATCTGAAAGTAGAGAAAAAATGCTGCAGAAAACTGTACCGCAAAAAAATTTAGCAAAATGTTATCGCGCCAAAAAATAGTTTCAAAAAATGAAGGGAACTTTTTGGCGAGTCTGTATATATTTTAGCATTCGATAAATGATTGCTGAAATATTAAAGTAATGGAAAAAATGTGATGTTCACTTCTAAATCTTGTTTGTTTTAGTCGGACATTCGCGGGTGTCAACAGAAGTTGATACAGCAGTTGACGGACCGTATACTCGCGGGTCCAGGTCCACCCACGCGCCAATTACTTGCCAAATGTGTCGCCACCGTCTACACCGTTGGCGACACCTACAGTCTTTTCCAGACCATTAACGCCTGCAATGACGCCCTGAAAAGCAAGGAAGACTCGCCTAGCCAGTTGCCCACCAAATTGTCAGTTTATGCTCAAAATGACGCTAAAGAGCTTGCTGTAAAAAGCGCCGTAATCCCAGAATTTTCGATGCGCAATAGCGACTAAATATCGTTGTGGGACGTTACTAGAAATAGATTAAAATCATACGAATTAATGATACTCAATACAATAAATTTGGGATTTTGACAGCGCGCGACATTCAATTGAGAGGTTTTTCTTATCGCTTTCTGGTTAACCATTCGAAAAATTCTGTCTTTAAATTTTGTGCTCTACGAAGGAACTGTTTGGATTTGTATTTCAGAGCGGCCGTTGCTTGTCTGGGCGCAATGTACGAGAGTCTCGGTCGAATGGTTGGAAGAAGTTTTGAAGAAACTACTCAGCTGCTAGTCAAATGGCTCAAAAACGCAGAGGTGATAATTATTGTTTCATCAATAGAGTAAATCAATGATCGAAATAATAACCTAATTCCTCTTGGTTCCGAATTAAAATAACAAATACCGGTCTAATATGGAACAATTTTCGCTGTTTTGTCTAATTAGATTGTTATTGCAGTAGTGTTAATTATGACGTCAGGTTATTATGACATGTCAGAATTAATTAATTATGACTCTGACGTCAGAGTCAGGTCATAGTTAATTCTCGAGATTTCGAAAAGTCAAAGTCAGGTCATAATTATTTTTTCAAGATTTGGAAATGTCAGAGTCAGGTCATAATTAATTTTTGGCAAAGTCAGAATTAAAGTCAGATTTAATTATGACATTTTACATTTCTGACATAGAAAATTTTTCAAAATCGAAAGTCAGAGTCAGGTCATAATTAATTTTCTGGAAAATCGAAAAGTCAGAGTCAGGTCTTAATTAATTTTTGTAAAACCGAAAAGTCAGAGTCAGGTCATAATTAATATTTTGGAAAATCGAAAAGTCAGAGTCAGGTCATAATTAATTTTTTGGGTCATAGTTAACACTGCTTGCACCTCCGTACTGATAATCTTGGTCAAAAGACTCCAACAACCGAATGGCTCGAGAGTATGTGAACGAAGCCGGATTGCTGTTTGACGGATCAATCAATATTCCAGATCGGTTGAACTCGGCGCCGTTAAAGTTGTCCATGGCCGAGAAGAAGACAACTCCAATATGGTCGCCGTAGTAGTCAATCGTTCCATAATTATTGTTAATTGCTTCTGTCATTGCGCCTAACTCCTGCAGCGGACAGAAATTATTTTCCACACACATGACAAAAAATTTTTTGAAAATTGAATCAAATATGGAAAGTATCGACACCTGTAAAAGATCATAGGGAAATATACATACGGGCTACAGTTTTCAGTTTTTTTCGACAAATCCATGAGATCAAATCAATTGAGCAATAGTCAGGTTGAAACGTACGTATGAAATTCCATAGGTGTCTACTAATTCTGAATTTTCGAACACAAATATGATGTCCAAATTGCACCTCGCTGGTGGCGGCGGCGGTTTGGTTCCTCAAATATGACATAAGGTTCATGTTTTAAAAGCACAAATTAATGCAAAGGAAAATGAGAAAAGTGTTCTGATTGTTTTCAAATTAATGTTCAAGGAAAAATTGATCAAATGAAGGCACTTCTTTGCCTTTTCTCACAAATAAACTGTCACAGACCCAGATTACCAAATTATTAGTTAGTGCTTGTCTTGGCGGACAAAAAACGATAATGGGGACCCTTCTGTAATTGATTGGGCGCTGATAGCACGCTGATTAGGTGGTAGGTAACAGAAGAAATACGATAATAAGTCAAAAATTTCGTCCAACAATACTTTCTTAGTAATTTTAGCAGTTCTGTAGCGCAATTGCAGTTTGACGGCCCTATGGGGATCGGACGGCCCTTTGAATAAATTTTGCAACCCAGATTAGCGGCCCTTTCGATGAAATTTGAATTGGGCGCCGAAAGGAGACCGCCTCGACCACTAAGCCTAAGCCTAACAATAAATAAAAATACAATTGGAAGCACTAAATTCGAAATCTTTTGCATTCGTTGTTGAGTAACTGCACTAAAACCACGTTTTTGAACAAATTTGTAGTATATTCCATTATTATTCGGCTTAGGCTTAGTGCGCGAGGCGCCACGCTGCGCCGAGGTCAACGGGGACCAAAGCGAGCACCTTTCAGCGCGCCCAAGGCAAATTTCATCGAAAAAGCCGCTAATCTGGTGTGCAAAAAAATTCCAAAGAGCCAATATAGTGAATGAAAGGGCGGAACCGTCCGATCCCATAGAGCCATCAAACTGCAATTGCGCCAGTTCTGTTGCTGAGTTTGAAACGATACTGATTCAAACTTCTTTCCAACGCAAACCCTCAGTCATGTTTCAAGAAACTCACTATTGAAACAATTCAAGGCTTCTAAAACTGTTGGAACACCAACAGCACTAATATTGCTGAATTTATTGACTTCTCCATAGTTAGCTTTCGTGCACGCGCCTGGCGGGTCGTTGTCATTTATACCAATTGCCGTCTGCATTTTTCTTGCTCCAGCAGAAGATTCATTAATGCCCAAACCAATAATAACTGTTTTCAAGTCGCATCTGATTATGTGGGTCAGTTTTCTTATATCGCTGATGATATCTCCCATATTCAGGCCGTCGTTCGTGCTGAAAATCAATTTTTAAACGGTTGTTCTGTTCTTCGATAGCTTTTTAAATTTACAATCAAGAACGATATGATATCATTATCATATCATTAATTCGACATTATACGATATCATTATCACATCATCAAAACTTTTGAACAAGATATCATATCACTATCATATCCAGTCGAGATTCCCATATCATATCAGAAATTAATTTGTGATCTGAAATTCGAAATTCGCGAGTTTTGCTGTTGTTTTTCTGACATGTTTTCAAATTTTTCAAGAAAATTGTTGCTTTCTTACATTAAAAGCTTGAATATTCATCGAAAAAATTGTGAAATTGGCGGTCTTGCAAAATTTTACGTCTTTTTATGTCAGAAATTGCAAATTAATGATAGGATATGACATCAGAAATAGTTAATGATAACATATCAGAAACTGACAATTAATGATATGATATCATTATCATATCATCATTTAAATTTTTGGCGTATCATCTCATTAATTAGGCGAGTCACCATATCATGTCATTATCTTATTATGATCATTTTCCATATCATTGATCTTCACTGCTTACAATCCATCGGATACGAAGATCAAAGCTGGAATACGTTTGGCACCGTTCACCATTACAGAGTACGTAATGATCGTATGGATTGCTGCAGAAAAGCCACTAAAACGAGAAATTAATTCTTTTCTGTTTTGGAATTTCAATTTTGCATTCAAATTGAGAATTCAAAATATCTTCAACGGTAAGCTTTCAAAACTCTTTATTACGGTTAAATATTTCAAAAATCACTCACAGATAAAAATTGGTGTCGCCCGTATTGAAGCGGGTGCCTGAAACATTTGCTTTGAAGTCCGCGGCATGCAGGAAAGGCGTTTGCACCCAGATCTTCGAATTGAATGCAACCCAGGCAAAACGAGCGTCCGGTATGCTGACATATGCGTCGACTACGTTCGCAATGAACTTTTCTGTGAACTAAAAAGATCTACTGTACATACTGCAGATCGAAAGCGAGTATGTCACTAAAGGAAATAGGTACCAAAAAGCCGTCGGAGATGTGCATACTCTGTGATTCGTCGATGAGGAAAAGGAGATCAAGATGTTGGCATCGATTAACTATAAAAACAATACGAATAAGAAACAGCTACGGTCAGAGATATGAATGTGGTCCGAGGCTGGCTAAACCATGGTGTAAATGGGGTCCGAGGCTGGTTACACCCTAGTGTAAACGGAGTCCGAGGCCGACTACACTCTGGCGCCCTCCGGACGGGGGTACATACCGTATTCTTTTCGTGTCGAGATTTTGGCGAGTATATTCAAAATATAAGCGCGAAACTTTGTTCCGAAATTTTTACAGATTACTACTTACGACTTTCTGGTGGCGCTTGGCTCGTTACATGTGTTGTTGTCATGATGGGCAATGAAAAGGTACTGGTACGACCCTCATTCGTCGTAGGATTTGCTGCAAAAGACAAAGATTTTCCACATCGTACGTAGTGTCACGTTTAGCGTTATAAATCGAAGCTCACATTGTTTGGTGTTGATGGTGGTGTTTACGCCGACTGTCAGAAAGATTACAGCAGCAACGATGATAGTTAGACCAATACCAAAATAAATGACGATAAAATTGTTAACAACAACAACAAACGTCGTAATGGTTCCTGATTTTGTCACTAGTGCCCAATTGTCATTTTTGTCATTATTTG
>JAQGCX010001090.1:0-12310 GCA_034700205.1 Plectus parietinus
TGTTACGTTCAATAATTTCTCTGAAAATCGGCCCGGCCCGGTCAATTTTTTCAGGCCCGGGCCCGGTACTTTCCTTCCGGGCCGGGCCGGGCCGGCCCTGAACATCACTGGAATACACGAAAAGAACCGAATTCTTGTCTGCAAAAGTAGACCCTCCTCCTCATTGACCGGCGCACTAATTTGGATGGAGTGCCATAGATGAGATGCCTGCCAGTGCACTCACGTCGAAATCAATGAGAGGTCGTCAACCGATTGCGGCCATCATTTTAGACGGATAGTCGAATATAAAAGGCGTTTTGACCGCGATGAAGAAATGGAGAGTAGCTGCCAATGACTCGCATCAGAATGACAGTTCGTCTCCGACGGCGATCGTTTTCGCAGTCGCTCGATCGACCTTGGGAATGTCCCAGTGGCCCACTTCTCCGCCATCGCTGGACACTGGTCAAACTGCCGTGGACATCGTCTTTACAACGGACAGCTCGAGGCATGGTCGCCATTATCTGTTCATCGTTGAGTTTCCCCTTTCTCAGCCAGCAGCCTTCTCTGCCCTCCACCAGATTCTAATCGTACACAATCTGTTCCGGGATTATGTCGTGTGCTGCAGCGCAAATCTGGCTAGAGCAGAGAATTCGGCTATCTTTTTATAACTTGGGCACATGGATCGGAGATCGTCCGAAACTGTGCATTGGTGTGACGCTCATTGGCGCTTTGTTGCTGTCTTTGGGTATTCTGAACTTCAAAGAAGTCAACGATGTTCGTCAAGACTTTTCTGCTGACAATTCGCTGTCGCGTACAGAATATGCCGTTGCGAGAGAATTCTTCCGAGAACAAGGCTCGCCGTTTTACCTCGTCATCGCAATTCGAGCAGACGACGGTGGATCTCTTTTGCGCAATAAGTTGGCAATTTTGTTCAATTGCTAATGTGTGATAAATTTGTTGATATTTAGGTACATAGATCGCGTAATGGATGTGGAACGTCTGTTGCAATACGGGTTGAACGTGACCTACGAAAACGTTTCTTACGCCTTCGCGGATCTTTGCGGAACTCAATGTCAGATGGGCGATGCCGTTCACTATTTTCTCACTATGTACAAAGACACGAAGAAAAGAAAAAGTCCCAACGTCAAACTGACTTATCCATCGATGGATCTGTTCGGAGAGAAAATCTACTTGGCCAACAACTTCTACACTGTCACGGTTGACGAACAGTCTCATGTGATCGATGCGTGCGGTCTGATCGCATTGCACTTTCGTGCAACTTACTCTAACGATACCATATACCGCGTGCTGCAGTTGTGGGAACAAGCCGTGCTCGACTTTGTCAACAAACATCGACCTGGCATGTCCGACATTTCCGTGTACACCACTTCCGAAGGATTGGTCAGTGAGGAAGTGCGACGAACGGGGATGAGCGCCATGCCGTTTATGCCCATCACTTTCGTTGTGATTATGCTCTTCACAGTGGTGACGTCATTGAAGGTCAGCTCGACGACCAGCAAGCCGTGGGAAGCGGTGGCTGGCGTGCTGTGTCCACTGATCGCGCTAGTTGCGGCATTCGGTCTGCTGTTCATGCTCGGCTTCAAGTTCATTCCGCTACTCAACGTCGTGCCCTTTCTCGTCTTGGCGATCGGCGTCGACGATGTGTTCGTCACGTTGCACGCCTGGCACCTCAGCGATCGATCTTTGCCTGTCGTTCGGCGGCTGGGCGAAACTCTTGCCGATGCGGGACCTTCGATCACGATCACTTCATTGACGAATGCTCTGTCATTCGGCATTGGAGCGTTCAGTCCGACGCCCGCTATTCGCATCTTCTGTATCTTCGCTGCCTGTACTGTCACTTTCGGATACATTTACCAAGTCTTTTTATTCTCAGCCATTCTTGCACTGGGTGGTCAACGAGAAGCCAACGCCACTAACGCTTATTGTTGGTGTTTAAAATCTTCTCGCGATGAACAAGATGAACAGACCGATACCTCCACAGTCTCAAGACGAGAAAAACTGTTGGCGAACTTCTGGAACAAAGTGGTTGACTTGGTAATTTCTCGGTGGACAAGAGCTTTAGTGATGATCGTAATGCTTGCTTACTGGGTAATTTCAATTATTGGAGTGCTCCAAGTACGAGTAGGATTATCTGCCGAGAAATTATTTCTCGACGATTCGCCGCTTCACGACTTTGTTCGCATTCAGACAGAAACAATATTCAAGGAAGGCGGGCAAATGTTCGTGTTCGTTAACAAACCTGGAGATCTGAGAAATCCGCAGCAGTTGGCAAAGGTGATGCAAATGCTCAACCAATTTGAGAGCGTCACAGGCAGTATTGGACCGGAGAGTTCCCATCTCTGGATTCAACAGTATTTGCCCTTTGTTGGATTTCACGGTTCCGCCGATGATACATTTTTCCACAATGAACAGATTGCCTTCAGCTACAAATATCTGCCCGATTTCCTCCAGAGTCGCAGTTACGAACGCTGGCGCTACTTCTTGAATCTGGGTACTATTGATAAATGTCTGAGCGACCATCCAGATTGCATAGATCGCTTCTTTTTCACGACGGGCTTCAGGAATGCCTCGGAGTGGAATTACCGACTCAAGCTGTTGCTGGAATGGCGCGCCATCGCCGACCAGCACGCCGACTTGAATGTGACCGTCTACGAAGATTTCAGCATGTACACCGATCAGATTCTCTCCATCGGACCCGCGACCAAGCAGACGGTCGCCATGGCGCTCATTTGCATGGCGTTGGTATGCGTTGTGTTCATTCCTAACTTGGTCAGCATCATCTGCGCCACCGTGTCCGTGCTCAGCATCAACTTGGGCGTCTTTGGTGCGCTCACCTACTGGAATGTAGAACTTGATCCCATCTCCATGGCGACGATTCTAATGTCGATTGGTTTTTCTGTCGATTACACTGCGCACATCAGTTATCACTACTATAAAGGTGATGCGGAGGTGAGTATTATTGATAGCCATCATCATACCTGCGCAGGGTCCGCCATTACGTATTTGACATACTTCACGGGCTTTTTTGCGCGGGAATTCAAACTTCAATACAATATTTGAATTTTCCCGCAAAAATTTGAATTTCGCGCCCAAAATTAGCATATTAGAGTACGGTAAGGCTACAAAAGTCTACACAGGATGCGCAATGGGGGTTCAACCATAGCTGTAGCCACGAGGGGTTAGGTGGTATTCCCCTCCTAGATCCTCCCCTCCGGAGAAATGTTTTTTTGACTTTTTTAAATTCGCGGGCAAAATCCCGATACAAAAATACGGTACCTACCTCCCCCCTCCCCCCCCTCCGGCTTCGGACTCCAGCTACAGCTATGGGTCCAACCTAGCTCAGGTATGGACGTACCAGCGTCTCGTCTTGCACTGTTCGTTTGTACACTTCGATTTCGCGAGTGAGCAAGCGTTTATCGGTCTGGATGGAGCGCAGTTCCTTTTCCAGTTCTTCCAGTCGACGGGCGAGCACGTCGCTGCTTGATCCGCTCTTCGTGAAGCGCTTCGTCAATGTTGAAATTTCGTCGCGCACTTTCGCTTGAAAGCTCAACGCATCGAGATGCGACTGAGATCGCCGTGTCGACAAAGCGTTGTGGGTAGTGTGTCGGCGACCGACAATTCTTCCGCTGCTGCCTCCTATAAGCGGCATGTGAAATAACGTATTTCAGACATGGGCACATTTTTTCCGTTGGGGGGAGGGTAGCGACCCCCGGCTGGGGGGTATATACCCCCCCCCAAATTCCCCAAAAAAAAATTCGTTCCTGAGAAACACGTTTGGGAAAACCTCTCTCTCCCCCTGGCGACCTTTTTTTTAAAAAAAAGGTCACCAAATCCCAAAATTTTTTCACCATACCCCCCTCCCAACCAGTTTTGGCCGGAGGTATGGAGGTCCTTGGGGGGTATATACCCCCATACCCCCCACGCCCATGTCTGCCGTATTTTAAGAAATAGTGGCACAGCAGAAATAATGGCACAGGGTCCAGAGAAGTTGAAACAATAGTGGCACAGGCAGAAATAGTGGCACAGGCAGAAATAATGGCACAGGGTCCAGAGAGGTTGAAATAATAGTGGCACAGTGCCACTATTTCTTAATAAAAGGTAACTCCGTTGTCGAAATATTGATGGGTCCTGCGCGGAAGACCCTGAAGCACGACGACTTCGGTCACGTTCTCGATAAATGTGATACGCAGGGAACTACGGTAGGATGTTGCTACGACGGAAGAGAGAAAGAACGCGCCGCATTGATTGACTTGACTTGGCTGATGCGGCGCTGTGGTGGTGCGATCGTCGATCAGTAATGCTGGTTTGCTGCCTGTAATTGACGACGCGACGCGTGACGAACGTTTGTTTGTGACGCCGCAGTGGGAGCTGATAACTGCGTGCGACTGTGACGTCTGTGGACGAGGGATGCCCTGTGTGGCCGGCCGACGATGAAGTTCTCTGTCCTGCTGCACGGCAACAACATTAACAACAACGTGAACCAGCAGTTGGTGGCCGACTGCCACCCTGCCACGTCCAAGCTGGAGCGTCTACCGGAATACTTTCGCGACACGATGGAGTGGTTCTTAGGGTAAGTCTTTGATTTGTAGTGCTGGGTATTGATCTGTGCACAACCTGCCACGGGTGCTGTTGACCAGTTGTTCTTGGTGGACGGGGGTCAGGTGCGAGCTCTGCGCGCTGACGCTGCGTCCGGGCCGCGCAGTCCGCACATCTGCGACCGTTTGTGCAAACAGATGCAAATGAGTATTTGTCAGCGGATGATCGCGCACTGCTGCCGCGGCTGTAACCGTTCGGGCTGATTCAGCTGTGACGAAGAGCGAATCAATGTGCACAGTCATTAATTGTCCATTGGGCAATCGGGGTGGCCGTCGCCGCCTAAGAGCTGCTAATCCGGCGACTAGGATGGGCCGGGCGGTCTGTTTGACCCCCGGAGACGTTTATGTGAAGCAGCTTTGTCGGCGCGCGGATCGATGGAGCATGAGCGACACGAATGAAGAGGACGTTTAGCACGAACGAAGGAGAAGAGGGACGCGCAATCAGCGAGTAAGTAGGACATAGGACACGGCTGGACGACGGAGTTTGTGCATTCGATTGAGTGGAGAGACCGACTGTTTGCTCTGTGGGATCGTGGGAGTAGCGCGGATCGGGTGATCGACACCGACGTCGTCTGGGAAACGGCGCATTCCTCGCGTGCCGACGGCTTCCTGCTATTGACACCTCGGTCGAGTGTTCGAGTGGCTTACCGGCTCCCCGCTTCCTCCGTCCTCCGCTTGTGGCCACGCCGACTGTAGGCCGTCGCAGTGGTGCAGGGGCGAATAAGGTCACTGCCAGGCGAGCTCTGCCGCCGCAACACGCGGCCGCCGCAGTCGGCCGTCTTCCGAAACACATCAATCCAGCGACAAAGGGCGTCGGGAACGAGTCTTTGTGCGCCGGTTTCCTTGACCCGTCCGATCGACGGCGACATGCCTGAGCCGACGGGCGGCGAGATCCTCCCCCGTCGTCAGCGCAGACGCCGACCACCAGGGCTGGTTCAAGCGCCGCTGTCTCCTCTCCACTCGTAACAACGAACGACCGCCGCCCCGACGCCGTGACTGTGCCTCCTCGGCTGTTCTCCAGCGCATTGTGCACACCGACCCCCACTCTTCGCAGTGCCAACCCGTGTTTACCGACGGCAATCGGCGCGTGTTTGGATAATCGCTTGTTGCCACTTGGTTACTGCGCCCTACGACTCGGGCGATTCGGACACCGGCCACCGCCCATCAGATCTGCGATTCCGAGGCGGCGCCGGGTGGGTGCGCCTACATTGCGCCGATTGTCCTCGCCGGACGCGCGCGCCCTCGGTTGCTCCCTCTGCCACGCAGCTCCGCCGCCGTCGTCGTCCGATCTCGTCCTGCATCGCGCGGCCTGCGACGAGCTGGTTTTTCCGCCTGCGCCACCGTCTGCAGTGCTAAGCCGGCACGGCCTCTCAACAGTCGAGCCGGTGCGGCGACGACCAACAAAGAGACGTCGGCTGTGTTCTTCGTCTTGGCCGATTTGCGCTGCCTCCAATCGCCCGTCGGATCGCGCATGACGTCGACGGCGCCTCCGCTGCGGTCGACGGCCGCCGCCGACGCCATGATCAAACCCACCACCGGTAGACATTCGAAATCGGCCACGGCCGACGACGGCTGCTGTCTGGCGAGGATGTTTCTGCAGAATTTAGTGTCCTTTGCTACGTAAGTCTTCTGTTTCTACGAAGGTGCGCGTTCCAATTGCGTGGATGGCGCATATTGCCAACCGCCTGTGGCCCATGGTAGCGCGACGACAAACAGAGAGCCGCAGAGAGACCCGCGCGACGGCGTCGGGGCAATTGCCCGGGCGGTGCCAGGATCGGGTGGCTTTTGCTATCCCTACCGAGGTCTTGGCTACTCCCTTCGGAGTAGCGACGATTAGCTGACCGGAGGATGTTTGCGTGGACTCGCGTTTTTCTGCGCGCCACGAATATTCGCAACGATGATGTTTAGAAGGAAAGTGACAAGTAGCGGCTTGACATGGCGCCACGATAGCGGCGTGAGATAAGGACGGCGTTGCCTTCCGGTGACGCGGCCCACGCGAGCGTTCAGTCGCGCGAAACCGCAGCAAACACATGCGAGCGGCGCAGTGCGGCGGCGACGTAACGAAACGCACACGCGAGGACGGAACAACCAAGCGCGCTCGCTCTGTGCTCTGTGTCGGTTGTTGCCTGTTGGACAAGACGGCGCGCTGACTGTTCGTTTGCTTGCCGCACCTGATGCGCCCGAAAACGACGCCGTTATCTCGCGCAACGGCCGAATCGTCGCACGGCCGATCAAGCCGCGACCATTCCCTTTCGCCAAGCGTTCGCTGTCGGCTGCTTGTCGAAGCAGCAGTGTCCTGTGAGCTTCATTCGGCGCTGTGGTTGTGTGGCGATCGGACCACCGCCGTCTGAGCGTCGCCGCCTAAAAGCCCGATCAGTCCTCTCCTCTGCCACCGTTTACGACACAACGTCGACCGGCCTTGTTTGGGTCAGAAATTGATACTGCCCTCGTATTTACTGCCACGACGACCCGTGTTGTGGCGGTGTCGTCTTTGTGTTTGGCAACCCGTCGTCGGTCCTCGTGCGCGCATCACACATGACGATGACGGTGCTGAACGACCTAAAGGAGTACGTCGCCTCCGAGTGGTCGCAGTTGTTCGACAGCTGTAATTGGATCCCATACGGCCGGTGAGTGAGCAGTGGCGCCTTTTTATGCGCGCAGTTTCATCAGCGACTTTGCTCTTTCTTGCGCCCATCGCCGCGGCCACGTCTTGGGCAGGGGGCGGCCGTGTGGCTGTGTTGGTGTTTTGCATCGTCGCTGTATGCACAGTGCAGCGTCGGCACAATGACTTCGGCAAAGTTAAGTACGAGCCACATCGTTTCGTTCTCTGTCAACGCCGTCGTTCGTTGGCTTTCCTTTACGACCCGAATCAATCGCCGTGCATCGAGGTCGGGTATCCGCACTATGTGGTGTGACGTCGTTCTTAGCCGAACTGCGCGTCTCCTATGTCGCACTGTTCCCACTCTGATAACTGAGAACACGTTCGCATTTGTTCAACACCGTATGTTGCATCGAACGGCGCACCCGTAGCCTAAGCCTAAGCCGCACTGTTCCCATTCAGATAACTGAGAACACGTTCGCATTTGTACAACATCGTATGTTGCATCGAACGGCGTACCCGTAGCCTAAGCCTAAGTCGCACTGTTCCGACCACCCACTGAGATATAACTGAGAACACGTTCGTATTTGTCCGCCACACCATATGTTGCATCGAACGGCGCAGCCGGGCAGCGGATGTTGTCGACGCAGCTGCCGTGCAATGGGGTTTCCTCCAACAACACGTCGGCACCCGCCTCACAACCGATGTAACTTATGATTTGTGTTTCAGCCGATCGCGACGGAAAGCGGCAGCCGACGGCAAGGAGAACACATTGAGCAAGAGCACAGGAAAGACGGGTAGCTTGTCGCAGAGTTCGACGCGTCCGCGCAAGTCGCCGTCGTCGGACTTCAGCGTCTGCGAGTCGATCGATGAGGAGTTGTTGCGGCGATTGAGCACTCCGCCGCCTGGAATGGAGCCGAACGAATGGCTGGCAACACATGGTGAGCGAGCACTTGTTGATGTTTGTGCCCGCGTGTCTGTTGCGAAATCTACAGCAGTTGGTTCACCCGGGCCGCGCACACACGAGCCGACGAATTAGTTGCTGACAGTGATCGATCGTTGCGCAATCATTTTCCAGTTCTCGCCGGTTGATCGCGCCAAAAACGCAAAAAAGAATCGGACGGCGCGCTGTGTCCGGCCGACGTGAGAACCGGTCGTCGGGCGTTGGCCGGGGGTCTTTTGTGCGAATTATCGCGGGTGCGCGCTGGTCGCTCGCCCCACCTTGGCACGTGGGTGGATTCCCGTCGGCGGATGGCGAAACTGTGGTTGTTCGCGCTTGGCTTCCTTGCCCCACCACCACTTTTTCCGTCTCGTCAATCGACGGCGCATTACAACGAACGCACACGCGTTCGCCGCTCCCAATCACCGCGTTTGCTCGTTTCTGTTTTTCACTTCTTTCTGTTCCCCTCCCCTCTCCTGCTCCGTCTTTGTGGCAGTGTGCGTGTTTGCCGATCGTTGCGCTTCTGCTCCCTCGTCTCCGTCTCGCACGGGCCGCGAGGGAAGATGATCGCACATTGCCGTCGTCCTTGAAGGACTGCGCAGGGCAGGGTGGTGGATGCAGGAGGGCACAATTAGATTTTGACGACAATGACATTGGACGGGCGAGAAAGCGACCGGTCTCGGCGCGTCAGTCGGCGTCTGACGGCTGACACAACAACGGTGCGCCATGCGCGGGAACAGACTGAATAACTCGACGAATTCAAACGTCGTGTCTGCCGGCCGTCGTTAGTGGACGAGACACACGCCGATCACCCAATCGTGCCACCCTACCGTCGTCGTCCAACCGCGCACCGCAGACAACCGGGGGATTGTGATTATTGAAATGGCGGACGACCGCGGGTTGCGGAAGAGGAAACCGCGACGACATCGACCCCGTCCGTCTCTCCGTCTGGTGTGTGCCATCATGTACATTTGGCCATGGCGGGGTCGTGCACACAGCGGCGTCCGAGCGAGCGACGCCGATGGCCTGCGAGGGGAGTGAAGTGGACCGTGGCGGACTCTCGACTGGGCCAAAGGGGCGGGCATCCCGACACGCGTGAAAATCACTCGCGGCGGTGCTCTATCCGAAAGTAAACAGTCGGGCGCTTTCACTCGGTCTTGAGGACGGCGGGCTTTTGACGCCGCTCGACAATGCGTGCTGATTTCAACACCGCTCACGAGGGACACGACGGGGCTGGAGAGGCGCTCTGTCACCGGAGAAGCAGCGGAGCGCGAGCGAGCAACGGGGGGAGCGGACAATTTTCCGATCTCGTCTTTTCTCCGATCGGACAGTTCCCCCCCCCCCACAGACACTTCTCATGATTGATTGACAGTGCCTTGACAGCTCTCCGACCATTGAAATTTAATTGTTCATTCGATTAGCTGACGACTTTAAATGGGGGAGAAAGTGTTTGTGGGTGGTTTGCGTCAGGCAGACAGAGGGCGTGAGTTTTGCTGACGATGTAACAGTTGAATTTGATCAAGTCATGTAGAACAACTGGTGCCTTGAGGCTGAACGAAACTCGAGGTGTTCTTGGCGAGTTGCACAACTATGTCTATCATTTTGACAAGCAGGGGCGCTCTGTCACGGGAGAAGCAGCGAAGCGGGAGCGGTAGCGGGAGAGTGCGAGTGAGGAACGGGGCGCGACGAATGAACGCCCGTCGAATGCATCACAGCAGTCGACCAGTCAGCTGATTATCGATTGCTCAGGCGCTCACGCCATCGGGAGCGTCGTATACTTATCCGTCGACTGCTTTTTTCCGTTTCAGCCATGGCTTTCTTCCACCACGTTAACGCTCTCTACGGCGCCGTGTCAGAGTTCTGCACCAACGATTCGTGTCCCATGATGAGCTGTTACGGTTTTCAGTAAGTCGTCTTAAGTTATTCTGTCATATCTTATCGCGTTCTTTCCACAACGACGCATAATGTGTCCGTCGTCTTATTCCGGCTTGGGGTGGGGCTCGTTTAGTTGTTTGTCTGAATTTAATCTTTGCCCCAGCACGTCATTCTCTTTTCGCACAACTCGCACAATGTGTTCAGTCAGTCACGGCGATGAAGGTCGTAAACACACAGGACGGACGTACGCCCAAAATGGGCTGATTTGGCGATGCTGTCTTGCATCTTTGCGCAATTTTGCGATAAGTCGACCGACTACTGACGTCAGTGGCCGCAGTGCGTCGAAAGTTGGCCTGACATTTGGTCGTCGCTGGTGGGTGGGGTCTTGGCTCGTTTCCTGCTGTCCCGCACCCCGGGGCGCCTAACTCAAGATTGATTCGTTTTTGTCCCTCGGTCGGTTCGCGGGCGGGACGATTCCGATATGGCGGCGGTCGTTGTGGTCTCGTGCCAAAGACGTTTGGCAGAGTGAAGAGGGGACCGACGCGCAACTAAACGACTTTATTTTCGCAAATCCGTCGGTGCTGGGTTCCACCCAACTCTGCCGTGATTGCGCAGCATACCGCCTACTGGGTAGCTTATACTATATGGCGAGACCCGTAACGCTTGCCACGTGGATACACGGTTGCAATTTATGCCGCTGCCGTTGGTTTTGTCCGCCGCGCAGGGGAGCAGAGACAAACGCGACCGAATTGTAATCTATGATGCGCCGCGAAGGCGCAACACTTGGAGAGCAACACGATAGTTTGTTTACTCCGAGAAGCAAGGGCGGGCGGGCAGCAGGACGTTGGGGGATTGTACGAATCGGAAAACTGCTGGCAATTGTCGAAAGTGGAGAGAAGTGGAGCGCAGAGATTGTTGTTGCCCATTGAGTACGACGATGCGACATGCAGACGCGTGAATGGAATGGAATATGCATGCGTGTTGTTTGAATGAATGCATTTGGGCAAGAAAGAAACGCCCCGGAATTCTTGGCGATCTCGCCAGCACAATGCGTGCGCTATGCAGAATCCCGCCATGGCAGGGACGAGCAATCTTCAATGTCTACACTTTTTTCAGACAATTGCCATGGGTAGACGAGAAGGGGAAGAAGTGGAAGTACTCCGCCCCGCAGTATGTCGACTGCGTCATGTCCTTCTGTGAGAAGACCAGCTGTTCTGAAGAGCTGTTCCCTACCAAATACGGTAAGGTCGTCTGCACTCGTGTCAGCTGTTATAGTCAACATTTTGTGCTCGGTAAAGAGAAACGGAAAGGCGACACCGTAACCTGTCAGGGAAAGAAATTCATTAACCCACACCATTCAACGATACAGTCGGAAACTCGACGACCAGGCGGGACAGTAAACTACGGTATCCAACGCAAAACATACGCATTGATTTTTTCGAACCTGATCAAGCAATACAAAACATCTAGTTATACTATCGATTTGTAATGCTGAAACAATAGACCCCCCGATTGGTCGCCGAGTTTCCGCCAGTACTCAGCGAGCATCAATAATGAACGCCTGCGACAAAATCATTTCATTTGTCACGATTTTCGTTGCGAGACCAAACCGCAGTTTTTTTCCTTACCGTTTGCCAAATTTTGACTACATGCATAGTGGTTTTTCGTCGGCCACAGTCAGTCACGACTCTACAAAAGAAGTGGAAAACATACTCATTGATTTCTTTGTTCAGATTATTGGTCAAATCGCTTCGCTGACGACAAATCAAAAACAGAAGAAAAGCTCGCTGGACATTGAAATGACAAAGTTTGTCCGATTCATCACAATTCTGGCACTGACCATGGCAACAATCGTGTTTTTCATCGGCGCTGCCGTGTCCAAGTTCAAGAATATTCTTCACACCTTCATTAACGGTTTTCTCATCGTCATCATCGCCAATGTCCCCCAAGGTCTCCCGGCGACTCTCACCTCTCAGCTGACCATCATCGCTCGTCGCATGGCAAAGAAGAATGTCTTCCTGAAGAAATTGGACGTGATCGAAGCATTCGGCGCAGCTACCGTAATCGCGTCAGACAAGACAGGCACATTGACCAAGAATATCATGACGGTCACCGATTTGTGGTACAACAAGCAGTACATGACTGGTAATTCAATAACTTTCAAATATTGGCAAATGAAAGCAATTTTTTCAGTTGAGAACCATAGCTGTAGCTGGGGTCCGAGGCCAGAGGGGGGGGGGGGTTTCTGTTGTCAGATTTGTGATCTGCATTAAAAAATGAGTCAGAGAAAGTGTTATTTTC
>JAQGCX010001091.1:0-12299 GCA_034700205.1 Plectus parietinus
AGGGCGACCCTCTCTAATAGGGCGATCCTCTCTAATAGTGCGACCCCTTAGCAATAGATCGAAAAATAGGGCGATTGTCGCCCTATTAGAAGAAATACGGTAACTGATTTTTGCGGCACATGGGGACCGGCGTCCATGCAGGGAAGCTATGTGTGCTATTTGACGCGAGAAAATCGCTGGCTATGCCGGCTTGATGCGTTCGATATTCCGCATACCGAGTTGCCATGGATGCAACAAACAGTTACGTAGGTCCAATGCGCTGAGACTGAGAAGAACTGCCCAACTTCTATCACCCGGTAGGTGCCCTGTTGGTGTCTCTCTTTGTGTAACGATAAATGTCATTAGCTCGTCATTACTTTCAAACACCGAAACATAATATGGAACATTTGCCACCAATCAATCCTCCGATCACAGCGGTGCGCAGAAATGATCAAGCCAGGCTAATGAATGTAGCGGTAAGGTTTCTTTTTGAATTACACATGTTCATGTATTATTGCTGGAATAGATATTGAGATACATACAGTGCCGGATTATCGTAGAGGCTAACTAGGCTAAATTAATAAAGACCTTGTGATTAACGGCAAACTTTTTCATTGCGAAAGGGCTGACCCAAGATTAATCTTTAAACATCAAGTAGAAAGCAAGAATATTTAAAAGCTGAGCAATCTCTGGCCAGCCGCCCAATCTGGATTCAAAACTGTTTCAGAATTGATGACTCTGTCGTGTTCGAATACATGTTAAGTAGGCCAGAGCATAATCCGAGTACGAAACACCAGTTTTTCGGCATTTCAATAATGCAATTTTCTGGAAATAATGTTGAATTGAAAAATTAACTCTTTCAGGGAAATCCGAACAAAGCGGTTCCAACAAATGGAAACATTGTCGCGGCGGGAAGTACAAACTTGGTCAGTCCAAATATTGCAGCTGCAGGAGCGGGTGAAGATGGAATTCAAGTGTTCGATTACAATTTTCATTCAATGAAAAAAGGGGTCTCATCGGTCAGTTTTCCAATCCGGTAGCTGTTACTGCAATATTTGGAAATTCAGTACGGAGACACTGGAGTTCATTTCAAGGAATCAGAACTTTCGGAATGAATTTCCAATGAGTCAAGCACATCAGTTGCGGTGCTACTTCAAACGGGTATTAGTGACGCAGGCTACGAAGTTATGCATTAACCAAAAATCAATCTATTTTCGTCCGATCTGATTGCAATTAAACAATTTATAAATGAACTCACATAGTGCAATAGTTAGAGCCCATAACCTACTTGCAGTCGCGCTGTATACCGTACTCAAAGTAAAAATCCATTCCAAAAGTTCGGAGTCCTTGAAATGAACTCCAGTGTCTCCGCATTAAATTTTCCATAAAGCAAAAGCTTTGCAAATCACCTCTCTGACAAGTTTTCATTGTGTATTAATGGTATCGGTTTCAGGCGCTTCTTGATGTCGCACTGCTGATGGCCAATGTCAGTCAATTGAAGTCCGTGTACCTGAACGGTCATGAACAGCCCTTCTATCATATCATGATGATCATGTTGATTCTGTCCCTTCTTCTTCAATTAATCATCGGCTTGCTTCTTATATGGCTCGGCAAGTTGATATTATTGCGTTTTATTTATGTTAACTGTTACAAAGGAAAATTAAACTTTTTGATACAATCAGACTTGTTTACAATTCTTTTAACCGTCATGGCCCTATTTTGTTTTGCAGGTCGAATCAATATCAATGACGCTGATGTGAAAAAGCACAAGGAAGCCGAATTGCTGAACAATATGGCTGTGTCGGCAATTTTTCTGCTAACTCTCGTCAATATATTCATAGCTGCAATTGGGATCAGCGAAGACAACGAATCTCACAAAAATTTCTCCACGGGTAACATGTCGATGACGAACAAGCAATGACGGCGATAACCACAGAACTGTTAGCCAAACCATTTTACGGTTAGAAAACTGAAAATGACCATATTACAAGCAATTGACAATCTGTGTGGTTTTTATGCCAATTTTTCATTCATCTGTTTGTCTGCTATTGAATGGGACTTCTTCTGATCTTCAACATGATTGTGCTTGAATTGCTTGCTGTCGATGTGTTAGCATTTCCTGTTCAAACCGAACAGTACGTCTCAGACGCAAAAAAGATAAATACTGTTGCTAGTGGTAGTACTTGTCTGTCTGATAAGTGGCAACGACACCTCTACGCAACCCCATTTGGCCTTTGAATAAGAAACGACATGGGATTGTACAGAAGTGATGTTTTTCGCGCCATTGATTTCCTCGTGAATCAACATTTTTACGTTTTTACGTTTTTACGTTGTGTTGCGATGTGGTGGTAATTGATTCTAGGACATCTTTTCGATGGCACCTTTTCGAGGTACAATGTTTTCGAAAAAAAATCTTTTCGAGAGAAAATCTTTTCGGGACAAACGGTGCAAGACTTACTGTCAAAAAGTTAACGGGAAGAAGGGATTAAAACTATTGAACCAACGCACTAATTAATTGATAATTATAAGCAACCAGTGATTTTGTCTTGCCCTATTTTTAACCTTACGCCATTACCTAGAGTCGTGCTGTCCCAGTTCTACTCCGTTCATTCGCACTAGCTGTCTGGTTAGATTAAGGCGAAGGAGCTGTCACCAGCAGTGTCTCCTCTCCAGTTCATACCAACTGCTATGTGGATTTGAGAGGCAGACAAGATTTAGAGGGTTCAATTAAAAGAAGGAGTTTAAAAGCATGCAGATAGCATGTCTCCATAGAGGTCGACTGTAAATGTTTCTCTGTCCTCGAAAAGAATTACTTTCGAAAGGAATGTTCCTCGAAAAGATTGTCCCTCGAAAAAAATGCTCCTCGAAAAGAAATTTCTCGAAAACATTAACCTCGAAAACATTGTCCCTCTAAAAAGTGCCCTCGAAAACATGACCGAAAGCGGTGGTGGACTCTATCGTTTTTCTCGTCATCGGGGTAAGATACTGCCTGGCGATATATGTCGAATAAACAAACGAACAAACAAACAAACAAACAAACATCAGGGGCCTATTTCATAAAGGACTTGAAAATTGCAACTTGCAGTTTCAATCTCATTGTTCGGTTCCATGGAAACGCGCGAGGGGATTAGCCGCCGCCAAGGACTTCGCACGCGTTTCCATGGAACCGACCAATGAGATTGAAACTGCAATTTGCAACTTGCAAGTGTTTTATGAAATATGCCCCAGGGCCAGATTATAGTGAGGGCTATTAGTGCTGAAGCCCCGGGGCTCCCGACCTCAAGGGGGCCGCTTGAGTCCGAAAGGGACCCAAATTCAATTTTCGATGCCGTTTTAAGTATCCAGTATCACAAAATAAGCGCCCCCCCAGCCGATTAACGCAATTTTATTTAGTTTTCTCGGAACGTTTCTGCGATTTTACAAATCAGCAGCAAAGCTGCTATCCGATGTGCTTCGGGATACTCTGCTTGTGGGCAAGTATGAAACGTGGAATCAACTGAGTTCTTTGCAGTATGCAGTAAATGCTTATAATTTTCTCAACGACACGTTTATTAACTTTCAGTAAAAGATTCCCAAACGTATGTATTTCCAATAGGCGGTTTTGGTTCACATTTTTACAATGAATTAATTCTTTTTGTCCTTTTCACTCTCCCTACCACACTTTCTGTAACGATGAGCTCGACCGACCGAAGCAAAACGTTGTAGCATTCAATTATCTAACGATTTTGTTGATTTGCGCTTGCGTGATATCTCCCAAAGTCAGACTCCTTTACCTAGCGCACATTTTTCTTTCATTGCAATACACTCGTGAACCTCATGATGAATATGTGTTGCAAATTCTTGGAGGTCAAACAATAATTATGAAAGAGGAAAAGGTGGGAGAACGTGTTGAAAATCATTTCTAATGGAACAGAGTTGGCAAAAAACGTGGATATCTTCGGCATTTCTACTCGATCCTTCAGTATCGGGTTGCCGTTGATCGTATTGGTGGACGAACGACAGGGAACATTTCGTTTCAATTTCGAAAAAGAAGCCGGTCGATACGGAACATTTTGTCGCCTGGTCGCTAAGAGCATCGCCACGAGAGCGGCGACGCCGGTTGAAGAATTCGCTCCAATTGGTCTTCTTTTACGACCAATTTGCACACATGCGACAGACCGGACATGAATTCCTGTGAATTCCCTCCGCTCACGTCACCGTCGCATCCATTTTGGATTATTTTCCTTCAATTTAAACGCATCTTTTGTATAACAAAAACTTTGAGTAGTTCTTCAGCGCCAATTTGATGAAGACATCAATGTTCCGTCACCTCAGACTCCGATATCCTGTGATTGAAAAAACGTTTTATTGGATATTTTTTTGTACTTCTTTTTAGATATCTCCAGATTTCTGTCCAATCTTGCGCTGCTGTCACCTCGCGCACTCAACCATGACCAGCTGGTGGTTATTAGACTGATGACTGGACGTGTTCAGGCAGCTTCAGTTCAGTTTAGGGCGAGATTTATTGGAAACAGGTAACCGCACACAACTAACAACTAGCCAGGCTGACATATTGACTTCAATACATCACATCAGCAATAGAGAGAGCTGCACCAACTGAACACCGAACTACTGAAAACAGCAATGCAGAAGAGCTCGTTTATATACAATTCTAGCTAACGAAAAACTACATAACGATGAGCGGAGCACAGAGTTTCTTTTAGGCGATTCTAAAACATTAGTCATCGCAATGTTATCACCTTGTAACTATTCGATTGGTCGATTCAGCATTGTCGAGATAGTATCTGAAAACGCCGAGCTTCCGCTGGTCCAGCCCAGCGGGGCGCAAATTATTGGTGATTTTTAAGTTTGCACAAAATCCATCGCAAATAGTAATAAAACGTTCCGCATAGCGAACATTTTGTTAATGAAACATTCCGCATTTTTCCGGTTGATGGCAGCTTTTTGCACATGAAGTTACTTATTTTTTTGAGCAACTGGATTATCGATTCATCCACTCTGAAAGGCATTTTCTTTGATTTGTGGGCAAGTGACAATAACATCTCAGCTGAACTGCATACTGATCGAATAAGGACTGCCCGCCCAATCAGGCCATGCGCGGTCAGAATGCACAAAACCCATCGCAAATAGTAATAAAACGTTCCGCATAGCGAACATTTTGTTAACGAAACATTCCGCATTATTCCGGTTGATGGCAGCTTTTTGCACATGAAGTTACTTATTTATTGAGCAACTGGATTATCGATTCATCCACTCTGAAAGGCATTTTCTTTGTTGATTTGTGGGCAAGTGACAATAACATCTCAGCTGAACTGCATACTGATCGGATAAGGACTGCCTGCCCAATCAGTCACTAGCAAGTAGCAACTGGAGGCTTTTACCCGCGAGACAACGAGCACGAGGATCTACGAAAAAAGCAGCGAGGCAATCAAGGACCGGCGGAAATCTATGGACTCTGGGAGTCAATTGGGAAAACGCATCGATTGTTGCTGCCCGACTCCGTTTGTGCGCCGAATACATTTGGGTAGACAGGTGGAGAACCCACTCGCCTTCCCTTTGTTCCATTCCGAAAGTCTTGCGTGCATTGTCCATATCGTAGAACAATAATAACGATTTCACTGCCCAATTGTTTGCGAATATGAAGCAGGAGCGCGTAGGAGAGCGAAGAGGTAGCGGAAGAAGACGCGGACAGGCTAGAGAGAGGATAGGTTTGTATGTCTGCGCAGTGGGGGGCACACGCGAAGTGCTCGAATAGCCCAATCGACGGAACGCAATGAGACGGCAATAGACATTCATCCTTTAGTCACGACGACGGCTTCGATGGTGATCCTTCTGCCTTATTCTGCGCAGTTTCAGGCTTCGAAGGTCTCAGAATGAAAAAAACCATCTGCCAAATAGACTATCCAGTCTGGTGGCCTTTGCTTCTGACATAAACGCCACCGAATGTTGAATTTAAAATGTAATGTAAATGGGGTCCTAGGATGGCTATACCCCGACGGCCCTCCAGGATGGGGATATCTACCGTATACTTTTCGTGTCGAGATTTTGGTGTGAAAAAATTCGATAAATAGGCGTGGAAATACAAAAAAGTCCAGAAAAATTCCACCGCTACGTGGCGAAAACGTTTATTTCTGGCGAAAGTTCATTCTATTCTATGCTTGTTTTGCTTTTGGCCGAAGGTGGGGGGAAAGGGTGGGGGTAGCTAGCAACACCCTGGACCAGGACCAAAGGGGGTGGGGAAAGCTGGGGTGTAACCAGTTAAAAATATGATTTAAACCCCATCGACGATGCTCCAAATGGTCTGTGAACGAGAAGAAAAATTGGCGCAAGGACGAGGAAGATGGCGCCAGCGGCAGGAGCACCTTTCGTCTAAAGGGCGTGATTGTGGGCGGTGGGACGGAAGGAGTGGTGGGGTCGTAACCGAGTTAGCCGATCGTCAGGCAGCAGATGCGCGCGGTGGTCTCTTCTGGCGCGGCTCGAAGATCAATTGAGCGGCGTGAGAACAGCGAAGACGAGTGCGCAGCAGAACGACGTTAGTAGGGTCCCCCGACGGTCAGTCCGATCACGTCGCCGTCACCAGTCGGCGTTCCCGCCGGTCTCATTATTGTATCGGCTCACACAGGCACTCGGATCTGGAGAGAGAGAGAGAGCTTTGGTTGCGCCGCCCACCTCTATTATTAGCGGTGGCGACCGCGCGCGTGTCGAACGTCCGTCCGTCTCCTTGCGGGTCCAATTGTGCGCCGGGCGTTTGTAATTTCAGCCACAAACACCGCCTCGACTGCGACTGCGTCGACATTGACGACAAGCGCATCGCCGAGCGGAGAGAAAGGTCCGGGCCGGACGAGGAGACGTTGGCGCCGCAGCTGTCGGGTCGTCCGTCTGTGTTCCATAATTCACGGCCGCCATCGACGCCCCATCAGACGCATTGTGCTGCTGGTGAAGGCGTGCTGCCCGGCCGGCGCTTTCTCAGGGCCGCGAGGAAGACGACAGCGAGACGCGTCTGTCTCTTCCTTACGTAGGAAGACGACCGGAACACCATGTACACCCTTCTCGCCATGGCCACGCACATCCTCGGCACCCTCGACTCCCTCGCCGCTGAACTTCATCAGCAACAAGCCGGCGGCACGGAAATGGTGCGTGCTTCACTAAAAAATCTTCTTGCTCGTTGTTGCGTGTTTACGCTCGAAAAAGAATCATGTATTACACATGCGGTCCGTGGGATATTTTTATTACCCACAGTCACAAAAGATAGCGCAACAGCTTGGTGACTAATTCTAGTTCCCAGCACCGAATAAATTTCATATAATTTCATGCAACTAGTCTGCCTTTTGGGCTTTTCAAAGAGAAAGAAAGATTGGCACACAAGAATAATTGTAATATATGAAAGAAATATTGTGCGCCCAGATTAGTGTATGTGCAAGTCTAGTGCAGAACACGATGAGTGGCTAATGGGTGCGCCGAGACGGCCGACGGTCAAAAGATAGGCGTTGACCTTGGCGAGGCGCCGTCGAGTAAAAGAGACGCCCCCGAGAGACGTCTGAGTCCGAGATCAACGCTTATATTTTGACCGTCGGTGGGTCGAGCCCGCCGAAGTTCATTTGATAAGCGTTTGACCCAGATTCTCGGTGTATAATTAGCCGTAATTTACGCGCAGACCTCTCTCGGCTCTGGGTCATCATCGCCTATCGTTTGACCGTCGGTGGATTCGGCGCGCCAAAGCGCGCCGAATCGCGCCGATTAGCCACTCGTCGCGTTCTGCACTGTATTGAGCAATGATCTGTGTTCTATAGGTGCGACAGATTAAGATCGACGGGGACTTGATTCTTGGCGGTCTGTTCCCCGTGCACGCCAAGGGTCTCGGCGCCAACCCGTGCGGTCAAATGTGGGAAGGGCGCGGTATGCACCGCGTCGAGGCGATGCTCTTCGCGCTCGACAAGATCAACAACGATGACAGCATCTTGCCGGGCATCAAGCTGGGCGCGCTCATCCTCGACAGCTGCTCCACGCCTGCCTACGCGCTCAACCAGAGTCTCGACTTTGTCAGGGACATGATAGGCACCATGGACACCGACCAGTACGTCTGCCAGGACGGAAGCAATCCGCAAGCGCTCGAAGACGCCTCTCAACCCGTTGTTGGTGTTATTGGTGGCAGCTACAGTTCTGTCAGTGTACAGGTAATGAAGTTAAATTAAGGGGATCCCAAATTAATTTCTTCTTTCACTTTATCTCTGAGTGGGTGCGTATACAATGCGGAGCGCGTAAGACGTCTGGTTCACGTGTGATGTGCGTGATAGTGCTAAACACAAGGGGAATGATGCAGTATTGCTAATTGCAGCCAATTAAAGTCACTCACTCTCGCTTTTCCCTTATGCTACAGCACTATCACTATCACACGCATCACGCGTTACATTTTAAACCCGGTCGAACCCGGATAAGTGCACAAAATGCGTATCAATTGTTAGAGCACACGTCAACATGAAAACTGACTACGCAGAACTGCGTAGCCTCTTTGTGGGATGGTGTGTGCTCAAACAATTGATACGCATTTTATGCAGTTATCCGGGTTCGACTGTACAAGGTAGGATAACTAGAGATGAACGCGTTGAAATCATTCCAGTTCCGCCAGTTTTTATCCAATCTAGCTGAAAATTCGTATACATATGCCGCATGAGCCAACTTTAAAAACTTAAAAAATTACAGGTTGATCAAACAATTTTCACGAATTTTATGCAAAATTTTGTGAGAAGCCAAAAGGAGCCTTGGTGCAAAAGCAGTGCAGAACACACTACTGTATACTAAAAAGTTTGCTTTCGGTCGGGGGTACGCGTTTCAGGGTTACGGTCAACTGCGCCCCGCTTCGAGACAGAACTAGCGAGACAGAAATACAACTTGAGCATTTCAGACATTTTGTTCCATTAAATTTTTCGGAATACTATATCAGTTTTTAGAGCTAAAATATGACAAAACAATGCGTTCTCGCCATTTTGTTAACCAACTGTACCAAGATTCATGACAATAAACGCAAGAAGTTCGCACAATGGACCATTTCCTATCAATTTAAGGCGATGCAACATTTCCATCGAAGACCACTATTTTTCCCACCAACTGCCACTAATTACCTTGCTTTCGCCCTGAATCGCTTTAAGACTCACCGAATTCCTGAGAGTACGGTATTTCGCTACCGACAGGTTGACCGCGCGCGGACAGTAACTGCTCTATACGGTATTTTGAAAGCTAAAAGACAATAACACTTACTCTCTCTGATGTCAGATAAAAAATGATATTTACTCTCTTATGTCAGATAAATTTCATTGTTTTTAGCTCAAGATAATTGCGCTGCTAACTTCCAAATGCCTACATTTATATGTAGTTCAGTTGTACTTGTAGGTTGTTTATGTACGAGAAATAAATTAGCCGGATTTGCCCAGTAGGAAACAACCTTCGATTGAGGAAAAAGTCGGAAATCTAAGCGGTGATTAATTCACGGAAGTCAGCGCTCTTTGGCTGTCTGATTCCCAACGCAACAGTCACACACTGCTTCTTGTTATTATTCAATATTCAAAAATGATCGTTGATCAGCGAGCTTCCCCTTCGTTGGTCACTCAAACATCGAAGCAACTTCGGAGCAAAGTTCATTTATGTCGAGCAAAAATTAACCTACAGAACAATCGGAAGACTGTCCCACGCCTAGGACACATTTTTCCAAATCGATCTTGAGTCTACGCTGACAAATTGAGCAATTTTACCGTCTCAATATGATTGATTGTTACGTCTTGTGTCACAAATTCGTTTCACATACAGAATGTACGCTGTGGTGTTGGAAAAAGATTTAAAAAACTGAAAGACACAAGATAAATTTGTCCGCGTAGGTACGGTAATTGTGTTTTTGCTGAATATACGTCCCACAATACCGTATGTTAAAAATCAATGTCCCACGCCGAAATAGTGACCCTGAGTCCAGGGGGTTTGAAATGATAGTGATCCATGGATTACTATTTTCTGTATTGGGAAAGGTGAAATTGCCCCAAGTACGACACAATGCTTAACGCATGCTTCTGGTATTCAATTTCATCGTTTTTTCATTTTTCTATGAACAAAAGTAAAATAATATGCACTTTTTGCAAGAATTTCTTCGAAAACATTCCTTTTCTTGAATTTTTGTCACTGATATTCAATCATACAGAGGTTGAAACAATGACCAAACAATAGTGACCCACGCAGAAATAGTGATTCAGGGTCACTAATTCTTAAAATACAGTTTGTGTCTGTTCATGTTTTTAAATTCCGAACATACTGTAATTCTTACCATTGATGGGAACGTTTTCTCCTGGCACGAATGCTTGGCGACCAACTGATGCAGTGAACTTGATTTGTCCTCCAGTACACGAAAAACGTCCAAACTTCTTGACCGAGCTACGGAAGACTGGGTCTCTCAGTGCCAATGGCAGCGTGTTTAAGTCGTTCGTTTCGATCAAAGAAAAAGCGCGTCGAGCGCTGATCGTTCTCAACAAAGCTAGAAAAGATTTTTTGTCTTAAATGAGAACGCTTTGTGCAGGGTGCTTGGAAACTTAAGTAACCCATGGTTTTTTATTTGAATAACTTGGCCAAAAATGCATCGATCAAATTCAAAATTGGTCTCAATCTGTTCAACTATTTCTGCAATTTTTTTCGTGAACTTTTCATAAAATTTGGTCATAGTGTCACTGAGAATGGCTCGTGAAAGTCGATACGTGACTTTGATGCGATAACCTGCGCGTGTGCTTTGGATACGGTATTGCGGAAAAGCGAATAGAAGAAGTAAGGATACGATTGTATTTCTGATGTTTTGCACAGGTGTCAGTTGTCACAAATAAGTGGTCGAATCCCTGCTTCTCTTATCCTTTTCGTGCGCGCAAGTTATCGCTTCAAAACCACGTATCGACTTTTACGAGCCATTCTCAGTGACACTATGACCAAATTTTATGAAAATTTTCGACCATAAAAAGAAAATTTTTGTGATAGATGTAGCAAAAAATTACCGTATAGGAGTTGTTACCAATAATTATCGAAAGCAAAAATTTTCTCCCAGGTAAAAATATGTTAACTCAAAGAATGCGATGCGACTGACTTACTTCCTTCGAGGTAAACCAACACGGCTTTGATCATGTAACGAACATTGCAGTACTTTCCCTCAACCGAACCAGGGAGCGCGTCAGGCAGACGTTGCTTGAACGGTAATGAATGTGTTCCTTCGACGATCGCTTTGCCTGGTTTTGGGATGTTCGTCCATTCACTTTTCGTATATGTCACATCTTCCTAAAGTGATGTGCTATAGTCAAAATTTGGCCATCGGTAAAGAAGAAAACGCGGGTTTGGTCTCGAAACAAAATCATGACAAATGAAATGATTTTTTGCCTCAGGCACTCATCATTCACACAAGTTTGTGTTTGCTGAGTATCGCTGAGGTCTAAAACATAAACTCCCTGAATCCCGCAACGATGGTGCGGGTTTATGATTTTCTTTCCTTGACAGGTTACGGTGTCACCTTTCCGTGTCTCCTTACCCAGTACAAAATTTTGACTATATATTATCACAAACAAATCAAAATACTGTTTATGCTGTGATTTACTGGAAAAATATTGCAGTAAAAATAATAAACTTGCAACATGAACGAACTCAATGACCGTTGGGAAATGAGAAAACAGTACCTTGATTGCTTCTCCCTCCTTTCCAGGAGTGTTGACCTCACCTCGACCAATGAGCATCGCCGTCAGCTGTTGAACAGCGATTGAATGACTGAGTTTGATGATCAGGCGACCGGATACGGTACCCCCGGCACGAAAACACGACTCATCCTCATCGAATTCGATGAAAAACTCGAGCACCGATGACATATCGGACCCGCCAGCCCTTCGAGTTGTCTCTGCTCAATGAACAACAAGGCGTTCGATTCCTACACTTAGGGCCATGAGATCATAAAAACGCTAGCCGGAGATCGCTCGTTGCTAAGGTAAGCATACCGATTTCTCCCTCACTCTCTTTTCGGAAACATGGCCAGCGTTTGTCATCGGTGAGACGTTGATGGCTGCTGGTTGGGGTAGTGGGCGTTTACGTCGGCAATTTTATGCTTAATCGTTGTAGGAAACGCCATGCGGACTCAACCATAGTGACGCGCAGTCAGACACGACTGTATGATAACTCGCGACACGACAATTTGTGACATAACTACTCACAGGATTGTGTCTTGGCCTAAAATTTTTGTAGTCGTTGTAGGAAACGCCATGCGGACTCAACCATAGTGACGCGCAGTCAGACACGACTGTATGATAACTCGCGACACG
>JAQGCX010001092.1:0-12297 GCA_034700205.1 Plectus parietinus
TAGTTTTTCAAATCGGACGATTCGTTAAAGAGATATTCAAGATCAAAGTTGGGGGAATTTCTTGGGACACCCTGTATATGATGATTGCTTTCTAAATTTTATCAAAAATAGTCGACGTCGAAAATCTTACAAGCGATTCTTTCATAGCATTTATTATTTTGTTGGTTGGTATGGTTAATATTTAAATTTCTTGATATTTCAGTTCCTGAATTGTGCGCTGTCTGCAGTGACAAATCAACAGGCTTCCACTACGGTGTGGCAACGTGCAATGGTTGCAAAACGTTTTTCCGTCGAACCGTCATCAACAATCAGCAATTTAAGTGCAATTTCGAGAGCAATTGTTCAGTCGACAAAGGTAAGTATGACGTCACGTCGTTAGTTCACTACAAATCGTATTCCAAATTTGGTTCCATGAAAGGGGATCAGTTGATGAAGCCAGACGATAATGCTAAAATCGCTGTACTCTGCTGAAACACTCTAGAATCCGCTGAGTAAAATGATCACCTATAAGCCCTCTGAAATACCGACTAAACCGGCATCAATCTCTCTTGTTTTGATAAATTAGCCATGACGTGTCATTACGTCGATATGCTGTTACCGGCAGTAATTTCAAGTCCCAGCATTCTGTAATTTGTAAATCATTGGGTTCACTTCATAAAGAGCTGCTGTGTTATCTATTGTTTTTCCATCAAAACAAATCCGAATAGCGCAGCGATATCATCCAATTCTTCGTTCCATATTACTGTAAACGAATGCAAGTTATTAAAAACCATTTAGCAGTCATCAGCGCAAATTAGCATCATTTAAATTTTTTGAATCATCGAGTTCACATTGTGTATCACAATTTTTTCAGCCGTCCGTTGTGCATGTCGAGCCTGTCGATTTAAAAAATGTCTCAGCGTTGGCATGGACAAATCAGGTATGTTTTAATAATTTTTCTACGTTTTCTAACCCCCGTACTCCACGCCCACATTTGAAAGTATAGATGGCATCGGTATTCCGGAACCGGTACCAATATACAGGTCATTTTGAATATCAATACAGATACCAATATCGAGGTCATTTTCAATATCGATACAGATGGCAATATCAACCTCCAGTACTGAATAAAATCAATATCGGCATTATAATCACTATTACAAAATCACTATCGGTAGTGTTACCACGGTACGGGGTTATCGCCGTACGGTACGGTACGGTACGGAGAACCTCGTACTCCCCGTACCGGCCCGCCCCGAAGGAAAAAATTCCCCGTACTCCCCGTACCGGTCCGCCCCGAGGGAAAAAATTCCCCGTACTCCCCGTATCGGCCAGCCCCGAAGGAAAAAATTCCCCGTATTCCCCGTACCGTCCGCCCCGAACCATCCGCCCTCGTGGCAACACTAACTATCGGTATTATAAAAACTGAATATGGGAGCCAAAGTTTGAATTTCTCTAAATTTCGAAAATTGGAACGAAAATTGGAGTTTTCCGTCAAAAAATTTAGAATTTCAAGCAAATTTTTGCGTTACATTCTTCTGAAAATGGTTAAATTTTGCATATTGAATAATACCATTACCAATACCGACGGAATTTCGGTTTCTCATGCTGATATCGAATTCAAAGAATTCAACAATACCAGATACCGATACGGAACTGAAAATATCGATACAGTGGAATCCGAATAAGTGCACAAAATGCATATCAATTGTTAGAGCACACACCATCGCACAAAGAGGCTACGCAGTTCTGCTTAGTCAGTTTTCATGTTGGCGTGTGCTAAAACAATTGATACGCATTTTGTGCACTTATCTGGGTTCGACTGTACCACCCCATCTACACCCAAAAGATACAAAATATTACCAAGGTTGGCGACACTCAGGGGTTCCCTGGTGGGTTGGTTATGCAGCCACACTACCATCTCCCATCGTCCAGCTCTGGCTCTATTCTTGCTGAAGAACCCTGATTCAGATCGGCTTCATCTTTCAGCGATTCAAGGTGAACGAGACAAAATCGGTTTCACCAAGCGTCGAAGAAAGGACGAATTGTACCTCGATCAACAACCGAGTACATCAACCACTCGAAGATATATCGAGTCCTCATCCGCTGATCACAGCCCCATGTCTTCAACATCTTCGCAGTCGACGCAATCGGCGTCATCGAACTCACCGCAGAACGTAGTGATCGACTGGCTGATGGAGCTAGAGACGAAATGCAACAAGTATCGACAAGCGGACATGTCCTTGGCATTGAATACCGATCTGCTGACAGCGATTAACAGCGAGTCGGCGGTAATATACGACGAGACTTTACTCGAGAATGTGAAAATGGTTAGATTTTTAAACTAGGATGAGAAATTATCTCATTGCAGAGTTTTGATAGCTTGGTGACATACCTGTAACGCTGGTCCGAGGCCAGCTACACTCCGACCGGCGACCGAGGGGAAGGTCGGCCGGGTACGGTACTTCGTGTCGGGATTTGGCGCAAAATTCAAAATTCAAATTTTTTTGCGACCTTTGGCCGCAATCACAAGGGGCTTTTTTCGGCCGCCTTCGGCGGCGAGGGGAGGGGGGTAGGTGTAGCTAGCTACATACGGGGTCCGGCCAGGGGGGCCTGTATGTAGGTTACAGGTATGTCAATAGGTACAGGTATGTCAATAGGTACAGGTATGTCAATAGGTACAGGTATGTCAATAGCAGAGGTGTGCGGATAAGGCAGTTCGGCTGCGCCTTTCTCGGTTTTGGGACTCCCTGATTGTCGAAATGTCCTTTCTATTTCATCTTCCCTTCGGTTGAGTGAACTTTTCCACTCCCCCCCCGAGCTAAAAATTTGGTTCTCAAAATAATTTTAATCTCATATTCTTGCAGTTTCAACCGGTCACGGAACTGATTCGCGGTCAATCAGAAGACGTGATATCATGGCACAGGAAAGATTTGGTGCTGATGATCGATTGGGCGAAGGATCAGTTACCATTTCAAGACCTGCCCGAGTCTGACAAAGTGAGTTTTTTCAATGTTCGAGTGCAACGATATTTCAACTGAAACTTTTCAGATCGCTTTGCTACGCAATCATTCGTTTGCTCACATTATGCTGCAACAGGCATTCTATTCCCCCAATTTTGGCCCTGATATGATGGTCATGCCCAATGGTACTTTCGTCCATCGCATTCCACCAGATGAGTAAGAGTGCTTTTTTACGGGTTATCATGTTTAAGAGTGTCCTTTTTACACGGAGGTGTCATGTTTACGAATGTCCTTTCTTCACGGGGGTGTCATGTTTTCAGATTGCTTCGCCAGAAATTCTGATTCACTCATACTTAATTGGGTGACGTGAGTGAATAACTGACGTTGTTTGTGCAGCGCGCGGCAAATTTTTTAATAAAGAGAGAGTCACAATGAGTGGGCGTGTATGCGTGGGCGTGTGGATTCGTGGGCGCCCACGCATTGTGACTCTGGCTTAACCAAGCTGCGTTACGCGATGGTCTACCGGGTTTTCTCGAAAACACGAAAGCCCATTGGCTTGCTGTTTAAGATTGCCCATCAATGTGCAGTTTGAAAGCAGAGCTATTGGGCTAAGATTTCTGAATTAATTTCAGAACAATGTTTCGTCCGTTGATGGGCAAGGTAATGGATCAAATAATGTTACCGATGCGCCGGATGGGTATGCGGCAGGAAGAGTTTGTGGCGATGAAAGCGATCGCTTTTTGGAATCCCGGTCAGCTTGAAGCCATCACGTTCTCCTTCTCCACTAAATGAGTAGTTTACATAGAAGTAACCAAACTCACACCGGAAACCAAGGACAAAGTCACACAGCGCAGATCAGAAATCTTAACCGCTCTGTTCAATCTCATTTCGGCGTCAACTCGCGATCCGCATATCTGCGCCGAACGATTCGGCAAACTGCTCCTTTTCACTCCGCATTTGACTGTGCGTTTGATCATTGAATGAAATACAGTACCCGTTTGTTATAAGTTGACGGGAGAATTTAACACGATAAACCACACAAATTGTTTTCGACGGTTCTACCCCATGGGCAGAATATCTTTGCATACCCCGCTCCCCCCCAACTTGTCTTTCCTTGTTACAAATATGCAACATTTTTCAACAATTTTTCTCTACCTTGCAAACTAAACAAAGGGAAATTTTTTTAGAACAACAAAACTTTACACCGCTCTTAGACATGGGCAAGGCCGGAGGGGTATGGGAGAGATTCGGTACCAAAAATTTTGACCCGAGAACGCTCTCTATCCAGTAGGTAAACACTTTTTTGCCACAACGTGGCGAACACGTTTCATACCCGGGCCATTTTGGCATTCCTCGATCCCTGGGGGTAATGCCCCAATCAGACGTGGGCATGTTTTTCCGGTGGGGGGGGGGGTATATACCCCCCAAATTACCAAAAAAATTTGTTTCTGAGAAACACGTTTGGGAAAAACCTCTCCCTCCTCCTGGCGACCTTTTTTTAAAAAAAATGTCGCCAAAATCTCTAAAATTTTTGACCATACCCCCCAACCAATTTTGGCCAGAGGTCCTTGGGGGGCTACATACCCCCATACCCCCCACGCCCATGTCTAGCCCCAATCCCCTCACCCATGTCTGACTGGTGTTCTTCGTAATCTATAGTTGCCAATATTTTTTCACGAATCGTCGGGAAATTCCTTCTTTTTCAGGCGATCACTGCAATGGGAATGGAAAATATGTACTTGTCAACATTTTTCAATTTGCGAGAGTTCGATACTTTAGTGAAGCAGCTTATGCTAGAGGAAAATTGATCCGTCAATAAATACACAATCGTGATGTGCATCCATCAATATGATGTACATAAATCTTCAGTAATGTGTTGTTCGTCAAAAATGCATTTCTATCCCTTGGTGCACAGCGATGAAAATCGCGAAAACTACTTCGGATTAAATTTTATTGCTATGATTACGTTACGTTACGCATGATATATGTTCGTGCCGGCTCCGTATTTCCTAAATTGGTACGGTTGGATTTGTTGTTGGATGCAGTGAAGTACACACCAGTTAATAACATGTTTTTCGAAATGGAAACTTCATAGATTAAATAGTCATCGTGTTACCTATTTCGCTGGTCACTATAAAATGTCGTGGTAAATATAGAAAGTACAGTACACCGACTGACATACCTCGCGGCAGGCGCCTCTCTGGGGGGCCTATCGGGGGAGGAGGGCGCAGCAGACATGCGCATGGGAGGTATGGGGGTATGCAAAAATCAGTGTACTCGAGGTGACTCGAACCGGCGACCTTCAGATTTACAGTCGTACGTGTTGGCATTGAGCCACTTGGAATTTTGTGAGGTAGCGTAAGATGCGAATATATACCTCGCGCCTACGTCTGGAGCGCAGCCCCCTGGCCCTCCCCTTATCGGATATCGTTTTGAAAAAACCACTGATGAAACCTGTTTTCAAAGGACGGAACTGCCGTTGAAAAAAGGGATTTTCAAAACAAGGAAACAAGTAATTCTACACCAGTGGAAAAAATCTGAAACATGTACCTGCACCTGCAAATATACGTAACTGCACATCATCTGCAAGTTTTCGCATATGAATCACCCATTATTCGATTCCAGTGGCAGTGACAACATCGATACAAAACCAAATAGCGCATGAAACTGTTTGAACTGAGTTTCCGGATGGTAGATTTGAACCCACCATCTGGGGTCTTTGTTATTGGTACCCTAATTGTGTATACTGCGTTGAGAGGAGGGTAATATACATGACAAGACGCAGTTTTGTGATAATGTATCATTTCAGGATTTTGTGAACTGCTTGCGGTGCTATGTAACAATAGAGACCATATTTCAGATCTAAGTAAAACGAATGACTACATTATAGCACTCGATTCAATTTATTAGAATCGAATGAAATTAAAAATGAGCTTCGAGTTTTGTTGCATAGAAGAGTGAAAAATAAAATAAGCTTGATCAAAAGAGTTCGCCCCTGGTTAGACTTGAACTAACAACCTTTCGGTTAACAGCCGAACGCGCTAACCGATTGCGCCACAGAGGCTGATGTGTCGAGCGACATTTGCGCGGCATTTATAGTCGATATTAATGTTCTGCCGGGCCGTCATTTTGCATGCATAAGTAAGTGTTTATCAAAGCACAGCAATTTACAACAGAACTACGAACGGGCGTGAAACACACCTCGTGCAATTTGAAAGAGCGCAGCAGAAACGTAATCGAAAAAGAACCCGTTAACGGCACGTAAACCATCCGTCAAGAAGATTGACAACACAGGGTGCGCCTCAAGGCGGGGTGCGCCCAAATAATTCACCAGTAATCACAGAGTCAGCGCTTTAGACTTCGGCGGTAAGTGTCTGCAGGTACTGTTCGATCATCTTGCCCTTTTGCCAGGCAGCCGGGTGGAACCTGTAGCGTGGTCTACCGCGTTTGTCAATCACGAACTTCTCAAAGTTCCACGTGACGTCACTCGTTTTGATCGGGTCGTAAAAGAGCGTCGCACGTTTTCCAATCGTTTCCGTCGTACCAGGACAGTTGTTCTGCAACATTTAGGGTTGCCAGATATCGAAAATGACAAAGTAGTACACTTGGAACTGAGCACCAAAAAATGTGCCAAAAAAGGTGTGCGAATTTTAAAAAATTTGCACAAAATTATGTCTATTTTTAAGCGCGGACAGGCAAAATTTTCATGAAAATAGTACAAGTAATACGCATTGGCTGCAAAGTAGTACATTTTGCGTTCGCACCTTGGCAGTACGAACCTCTCAAAAATAGTATAAAACTATCTAATACAGTATGCCACATCCTGCGTTGTGCATAATGGCAATATTGCCATTATGCACAACGAAGGATCAGGGTTCACACGCTTTGCACTATTTTCCGCAGAGTTGAATAAAACTAAAAGGGCAATTACGCGCCAAGCCTGATTGTCGAGATCACACTCACATCTCCATTCCAATGAGCTTATCGCTCTTTCAATCATATGGTTTTTGGTCAGAGACCATTGAGCAAAAGTGTTGCCAACTATGTCTCGTCTTTTGGTTGCAAAAATGATCACTGATCATGGTTTTGGTCAGACGTGTAGCTAGAAACGAAAACTGGGTGGGGGGGGCAAATCAAAAATTTTCAAAGAGGGGACCTTTTCAGAAAACCAGGGGGGCTGGCCAAAAAACCGGGGAGTCCAGCCCCCGGTTTTGGCTCACATAATCATAAAAGCAGAGGATTGCAAAAGATACCCTTAAATTTTATGCAATCCTTCTCTTTCCAACTCAATTCAGGAAATCATTGATCAAAGATGTGACTTCACGTGCAAGGTCAAATAACGGTTGGGTGATGGATGATAAACAATTGAAGAGTGCAATTTCACTTTCCCCAGTCGCCCGACAGACTGGCGCCCTGTGATCGAAAACTTTTGCAGTTCCAAATGACCGAATCGTTTACAGTCGAAATTTTTTTGCAAAAAACGTCATCTCACCTTCAGCAGACTGGTTTTGCAGAAATATCTAGATTTCATAACGTCTTCAAAACTAAAAGCTCTACCATCAGGGGAGAGAGACAAACAATTTTTCGGTTCAACTGTCATGGTTTCCATCCGTGAAAACTAAGGGCACAAGTCTATGAGCACTGGTTTGGAACAAAAATTTGAACAATTAAATGTTTCTAACCGTAAATTTTTGTAATAGTCGAACCCGGATAAGTGCACAAAATGCGTATCTATTGTTTGAGCACACATCAACATGAAAACTCACTACGCAGAACTGGTAGCCTCTTTGTGCGATGGTGTGTGCTCTAACAATTGATACGCATTTTGTGCACTTAACCGGGTTCGACTGTACAACTGTAAACAAACAACTTTCTAAAGAACATTTTTGAAATGGCCCCTGGGGCAGAAATACAAGCTTTAAGTCTATTCAGAAAAATTTTCACAATGTAGGCAAGTTCATCAACTGTGATTTCGGCCCAGGCCTTCTTCAGGGCCTTCTTGAGCGAGTCTACGCTAGCGTGCTGAGTAGCGCAGGCCTTGGTCTCAAATATTGACCACACGGAGTAATCGAGCGGACTGAGGAATCGAGAATTTGAGGGCCAGATATCCTTTCCCAGACTGCTGGAAACAGCTCTTTGCACAGCGCCATTGTGGACCTGCAGGCAGTATGCAAAAATCAGGCAAAAACTTAGAATTCATATTTGTACGTGAACTTTTCACGCACCCTGTATTGGCGATAAAATTCCCACATCACTTGAGATCAAAGTTTCTCATTGATTACAATACTTCACCTAATCGTGAAAATTCTAGAATGATTAATGTTGACAGAGAGACAGAGGATACGCGGCACGATTGAATAAACATGAAATTGCAAATGAAGAGTGATTTTCGAATCCGATGTCGTTAAATCAATCGACGCACAATTTGCAAATTGGCAGAAACAAACAGAGTCAACACATGGAATAACAGATGACCAAGCGGGCAACCACATCAAGTGTTCAGACGGAAGTCACTGCATCCCTAGTTGACAGATGTCCGATTTACCGTATTTATTCTAATATAAGCCCCGGAGCTTCTGTTTTTCGATTGCTCTCTAGGGGGCTTATGCTAGAGACGGGGCTTCAATTAGAGACGAATATTTTTTCGATCAACGAATATCAAAAAATTGCAGGCAAAATCGATCACTTTTGGTGATTTTTAGTGCAAATATAAGACAAATTCTTATCATTTTCAACAGAAACTTGAACAACAGAGCGTTTTAACGCAACAAATCGGGGAAATATAGTTTTAATAAGCGCATGTATCATAAAACATGTCCTTTTTTGACCTGGTTTGTATTTGCTGACCGAGATTCGGCCAGGAGGGGCTTATATTAGAGACGGGGCTTCTATTAGAGACGGGGCTTGTATTAGAAAACATACGGTACGTTAAAATCCTGAGTGCAAAGTCCACGCCACGCATCTCTTATCGATGGAACAGGAACCATATTCCAAATTGCGCTACAAGAAACATCGCTTTCCCATACTGGAACGAATGGAAAGCTTTGAAGGAGAGACTGAATTCCAGAAATGGGCAAAACGAACCACTTTTCATGGAATTTTGGATCTCGTTGAAGCAGATCACCGAATTTCGAAAGTCATTTGGGTTGTTATTCTTTTATTTGTCACATATATGTTTACCCTACAAAGTTGTCTGCATTTTTGCGACTATTATTACGGCGATACTTGGAGTACGGTAGCTCTCAAAGAAAGACCAGCGGGAGGATTGAAATTTCCATTTCTTGTTGTGTGCAATTTGAACAAAGTCTCGAATCAACAGCTTGCTAGACACAACGTCTCACTTGATGTTGGCAGCTATGTGGCACAATCATCTATGCCTGTACCATTGGATGCGGTGGATTGGAAATCGGCAGAAAGAATCAAGAATGCCTTCTTAGAGGTGAGTTCACTGTTGTTTCAGTAAACTAATTCTGAAGTCAGTAAAATTTTGCTTTCGACTTTCGACACAATTTTGTTGTTCAGTTCGATAAGGACACAATCAGCATTCCTCTAGTCATTTTTTTACTTTTTGTTTATCAATGGTATCAGACTTAATTGAAAGCTTCCAACATTAAACTTAGTAGCAAATAATTTCACTGCATTTCATGACCTGTGCATTTCGATTTGATGAATTTTCAGTTTTTTTATTGAAGTAAAATATGTTTCAAAGATGTCATTTATTTTGAGCATCATATTTTTCAAAGGACCTTCATGAACATTTACAGAATATGATGCTGGTGAAATGGCATAGTGAAATAATCTCATAAGTGTGTTTGGGGGGGACCCTGACCGAAGTGGGCAAAATGGACGAAATTTTGTTAACCACCCCCCTCGTCCGCCGAAGGTGACCAAAAAAGCATAAAGCATAAAAAAGCATAAACATACCTCTGAATAATCTGAATAACTATTTTTCCTCACATTTCATTTAATTATCCGTATATTTCTGATTACCGAAAATCGTGTGAATTCAAAGATTTATCTTTCACTGGTTTCAGGACAGAAAAACACGAGGCAATCTGAGCATTCAAGAATGGACGGATCTCATATCACCAACATGCGATTCAATCTTTCTCAGTTGCCAAATGGGTTCCACTGGTGCTCCTGGTGGAGAATTTGACTGCTGCAACAATAGTCGTATTCTGTACATTACGGATTACGGTCGTTGTTTCGTCATGAAACCTCCAGATGACGTCTTGGCTCGATTTCCTCAGAAACAAAAAGGTAGAATATTTGAATGCTAAGAACGGGAATAAACTGTGAGCTCAATTCACAATATCATCAATCTCTCATAACTTAAGAAAAATTCACAGTTCTTTAATTATTCAAAGTGCCGTTCTGTTAATACTGTTTACTTTGAAAGGAGCTGGCGATAAATGATTTCTGCAACTTTTATCTCAGCATTTTTGATTTTTCAGGAGTGGGTACCGGATTAAAGATGTACCTATACACGCACAGCAATGACTATGCACCAATTACAAATCTTGCTGATCCTGACTCAGGGATACTTTTGTTCGTCGGTCACTATCCTGAATATTCAGTATTCAATCCGCCTGTAGCGCTATGGCCTGGTACTCATTCATGGGTATCCATGGAATCAGAACAAGAACGCCTGGAAATCGGATCACCGTTTGATATTTTGGATCCATTTTCATTGCAGATTTTGCAACTAGCGCTTCCTTGCACTAAGAATGGCTCGCTGAATGCGCTGAATGGTAAACAAAGGATTTTTTTCATCGTTTTTTAGAGAAAACCCGGTGCCTATGAATGAAGCTTCGGTTATTTCATTGGCACTGACCTCAGCTAAGCGCGGCGTCGGGGAGACACGTGGAGATAACTATGGTTAATTATCAGCCAAGCCTAAGCCTAAGCCGAAGCCAATGAAATGACCGTGAGCGCAATGTCCGCGGAACCGAATCCAGGTTGATAAATCCATCGAGTCGTTAGATCCAGCGAGTCGTTAGATCCATCGTCAAATAAAGTTGCCCTGACATGATTGATATATTTAATAGCTGTCAAAATCCAGGTTGTTAGATCTATTGTGCTGATAGATCCATCGGGTCAATAGATCCATCAGTGACTCTAAGCCTAAGCATACTGTAAGACAGTCCATAGCATCGCTTTACTCTCGAAAAACACCGAAACAAAACATTACTGTCAAAAATAGTAGGATGTTTCACGCAATTCGGTATGCCAAAATTTTCTTTCATTTTTGCACAAGCAATTCGCTTCAAATACTGGTGCGTAAGAAATTTGTTCGATGGATCTATCGACTATCTTATTTTAAGATGACCTAATTAAAGTTGACATTGTCAAATTACATCTGACGATGAATCTAACGACCCGATGGATCTATCAACCCACAGCCCGCGGAACACACTGTATCCGCATTTAGTCGCCGGAAACTCCAAAGATGATCATGAAAGCTCAATGCGATCTTTTGTGCAAATTTTGAGAAAACTCGGATCCTATAAATTAAGCTATCCGCATTTGTTCATACCGGATTTAAGTAGCGGAATACTGACATTATTTGACAAAAATAATGAGCAATTGTTTTTGTTTTCAGTCGATTTCACACTGGAAACGTGTTTCGACGATTGCTATGTGACGCAACATTTCAATGTTTGTGGCTGCTATCCGCTTCGCATTATCAAAGATGATCTGGAGTACTGCGACCCGGTCACCCTGGACAACTGTAGAAGAGAGTACGTCTGAGAATATATTTTAAATATTATAATATTATAAAATATTTAATATTATAATAATGTGATGAACAGTTAACAACAGCCGCAACCCAAACATCATATTCACATTTCTTTAAGCAAAACTATCCTCAGTTTGAAGCATTTCTACATAAATTTTAATCGAAGAACCGTTCTGATACCCTTCAAGTTGAATTTCGCTTTATCGATAGTTAGAAAATGCATGATTTCATTTCAGACGTGACAAATGGAACTCATTTAGTCCAGACTACGATGCATGCGTGAGCAGTTGTCAAGACCCTTGCATAAAAGATCGCATTGTGCTTTCATCTTCATCTTTGGAGTTTCCGGCTTCTAACTTGGAGAGCGGCTTTGTGGATCTGATGAATAATATCGGGCGAAAATGTACGGAATATTGTTTCAGCGGGATGGGTGCGTAGCCAGGATGGAATGTAGGAAAGTTCTAATTTTGCTGTGATGAGGTCTTGAGGTCAAAATTAAATTCTCATCGGAGGTACGTAAGTGGGGTCAATTCGAACATATACTCCGCGCGCGGACAATCAGTCGGGGTTGCGAATTTCAGGGTTACGGTCAACTGTGCCCCGCTTCGAGACAGA
>JAQGCX010001093.1:0-12286 GCA_034700205.1 Plectus parietinus
AGCAGTAGAAACTCGCAGGTGAAGCACGATGATAGCACAACGTCAGCGAGGTCGGAGCAAAGTCAAAGAGTTTCCACGGCAACATTTCCGTCGAAGAGCACAATTTATCGTGTTCCCACCAACTATCGTACTTCCGCCCTGATGGACGTTAAGACCCACTGAATCATGTTCGATACAATATGCTTCGACTAGGTCCGCCGATGGAGCCGCGGATAGTATTGTTCAATTATGAACCGAACGAACCGTGGCGAACCAAACATCGAACTATTTTGTGGCGGTTCGGTTGGGTTCCAGTTCCAGAAATAATTTTGAGGGGTTCGGTTCCGTTCGAGAGAATTTTTTTATAACTTTTCTGTACAAAACGGAGAAATGTTGCATGTCCGCTACTTTTCCTGATCTTCAGAAACGATCTTCCCAATATACTGAAGGATAGCAAAGTCTTTATGCTTGCTGATGACTGTAACTTTTATTTTTCTTTCCATAAATTTTCTCACTATTATTCGATTGGATAAATAACATTCAACTTTCGCTGGCTATTGAAAAATGCGTTGTTATACATTTCGGTTTTAGCAACCCGCAAAAATTATATAATATTGAAAACTGGGCAATTGAAACAGTAGACGACATTCGCGATCTGGGATTCATTATTATTAAAGATCAACAATTTAAAAAGCACTGTGAACAATCGTGGATAAAGAATGAATTGCATCTTCCGAACCTTTCAAATTCGTAACACTTCATTCTTGATAAATTGCTTTAATACTTTTGTTAGGAATAAACTTGAATAGGGATTCAAATTTGGTCTCCTTATAAACTATTAGGGAAATCGAGAACGTGTGCACCTGCGTCCATTCTAAGGACTTGAAACGTTTGGAATGGCTTGCAATACTATGTACGGTATGCATTATTACATAATTCCTCCTCTTGCATGCTCTCAACGCTCTTTTGGCTGCGTAGCCTGCATCACGAAATACTCGTTTGAAATTGAACCACAATTGATGATCACGACTATGTCAAAAACCATTCCAAAAGTTTCGAGTCCTTGAAATGGACGCAAGTGCAAACGTACTCAATTTTCCTAATAGACGATATTGATCTGATAGAATCTGTACAACGTGAATTTACTCGACGCATACTTGTGATAAAGAATACATTAAAAAGCAAAAGCAAAAGTAGAAGTCATTTACATATCAATATCCTGACAGGTTGAAAAAAACTTAAAATGGATTCATAAGAAATTCGTCGTATTAGAGCAGATTTAGTTATGGCATACAAAATGTACCATGAGAAAGTTAATTTTACCTTTATTGACTTCTTCACAGCTGATATCCACGAAAAAACACCATTAAATGCCTTAATCTAAAGTGTGAAAAACCCCGCTGAAAAAATTTGCAGAGGGGTCCACTAGATGCTGGTCGCACCAAAAAAGTTTCAGATTTCGGCCCTATTTTTGTGAAGTGCTCACCGGCCCCTTTTTTGATAATTCGGGCCTGGATATAACAAGCAAAGTTTAAATACTTCTCTTGTAAAATACTATCGAACACTTATTATTATATTATACCGATCTTATTATATCCAACATAGTGCGGGAAATACCGGAATGGTGTCATTAGTTTTGAGTGAACGAAAGATTCGTGAAATTACTTTTCAATTTGCAGGTAGACATGCGATCAGTCGGATATTTTATTTCAACGAAGCCGCATATGCATTTGTTTTAACACGTAGAAACTAACAAGCAAATTATTGGCTAAAAGATTCGGTCTTATGCGAAATAGTAAACTTATTACAAAAAACAAAGATTATGGAAAACTACAGTTCGATCGCAATCTATCTTCTATTCAGCGGCTTTTTTGATGTCGACATCGGCGATTTAATTTTTGTTGTTGCCTTGCTTGTTGTCGCCCTCTCCTGAAATGCAGATGTGTAAAATTTGACACTCTCGCAAATTTTTTGATTCGAGAATTAATATTGACAAAATTATCTTTGCTTGGAGCACAGTTAGATTGGAGTTCGGATACAAATACTGCTGGTGGTACCCTGAGTACCTGTGTCAGAGGTGGGTCTGGGCAGGGGCGGATCATAGTGGATTACAAAGATTACATGTATTCGGGCCCCCCGCAAGCCCTAGTACTGAAAGGGGCCCCCCTCGGGGGGCCCCATAGAGCTCGCGGGCCCTCCTGAAAATTGCCATAGTACATTTGTAATCAGGGCCCCCCTAACCCATGATCCGCCCCTGGGTCTGGGGTACAGTCAGTGCCATGGGGTGACGGCACTTTTAGGCTGACTAGGTAAGGGGGGACCCTTATCTTCAAAAATCAGGGCGCCTTGGGCGCCCCCCTTAAAAGAGGTGAGCCTTACCTCCTTGCGCCCTCTGGCGCCCCTCAGGCGCCCACAAACATAAGGGGGACCCTTACCACTAAATCTAAAAATTACGGCGCCCCTAGGCTTTAGCCTAACCCAAGCTTATGCCTTTGGATCACGATATCGTGGTAAGACTATGCGCGAAACCGTGTTTAATATCGGTTGCTATGACGACAGGTCACCGACTTGACCGACTTGACCGACGAAATTCAAACTGAATAGAACTTCAATTCGACGGTCAAATTGGCGTCGGTCAAGTCGGTGCATTGTACACGGTGCCATCGGTCAAGTCGGCCGCCGGTCAAATCGGCGCATTGCAAACGCGGCTTAAGAAAAAATATAACGTACTCGCTTCCTTCTCCTCACGCGCTTGACGAGCAGCACCATGCAGCTCTTCCGTGGGAGTGTAGCCCTTGCCTTGTTCACCGCCTCGACCCTTGCCTGACTCACCACCTTCATTCTGCTCTCGAGCTTCCTTCTGCTCGCGTGCTTCGCGGGCGGCCCCATGCAGCTCTTCAGTGGGGGTGTAGCCGTCTGAAAACTATCAAATTAAAATAACGTTCATTTCATTTATTCAAAAAATCAATATATAAAATTTCCGTTTTGTAAAAATCCCTTAAATTTTGCTGGATAATTTTTACATAAAAGTAGTACGATGAAGAGTTAAACTGTAATTACAAATTAACATTCTCGCATCACTCACCGTTCTTGTTCTTCTCGCTCATCGTGACTGAAGGCTAGATTGGTTTTCTGGATAAGTTTTCTGGATAGATCGGATAAGTTTCGTTGTACGCACTTGTTTAACGCTCAGCTTGAAGCGCAACAGCTAATCTTTTATAGTAAAGATACATTAGGTCATAAACATGTTATGTTGCTCAGAAAAAAGAAATTCGTCACGTTATCTTGTTACCAAAAACACTGTTGACCATTACACTGGCCCGGTCTCAAAGGCGCCGACCATTAAATGAACGTGATGAGAGAGAGAGAGAAGCGGCTCTCATAACGCCAGGTGTCCGGTATCATGCCGGCCCGCATAAAAAGCGTTGTTGCGCTGCATACGATCTTTTCGAGCATTGAGCAGCATAAACATCCGGTTTCCGGTATAATGACGTCTTATTATTTACTAAAACTATGCAAGCACAAATATACTATGTCGTTTTGATAGGTGTCGTTTTGATCAGTATACAAGGATTGAACCTCTCTAAGCCGCCATATACGCATGGAGATATAAAGAAATAATTTTTGGGAATAACCTTTATGATCCATATCCAACTGAAAAAAATATCGTTGATCTTCGCATTGTAACTCTGACCGACTTTTTAGAAAGTTTATATAATCGCAATAATCACAACACGAAAAGGGTAGAACAAGGAATACTCACTAATCCGATACGCTTCTGACTTTAGAGAAAGTTGCTGTAGTATGGCGGGTCGCGTTAGGCAACACGATGAGAAGGCAGAATTGATCAAGAAACTAAAATGACGTAAAGTCAAGAAAAGCAGTGAGTGCCCGAGCTCCCAGCTCCACTTCAACAAAAATAAAAGTACAAAAACAGCTACTATCATATACTTTAAAGCAGCCAGTCTGCAAGTGTGTGTGTGTGTGCGTGTATGTGTGTGGACAGGGCTCGCCCACTTTTGTATTCGGCCGACCAGAAAATCCCCGCAATTATTTAGGGCCCAGTTAACCCAAATCGGTGTACGTAAGCAGTAGCCCTATCTTACAGTCTCACTTTCGCTGCGGCGTTATAGGCGGTTTTTCCGAATTTTACAATCGTTCAAATAAGCCCTGCCCACTTTTCCGATTCTGCTTGGCCCGCCAGGCGCCTATTCACAAAGGCACAGAAAAATATTTCTGTGCGCAGAAAACATATTTTTGTGGCGCCTCTCACTCTGATAGCTCGTTCTCCGCAAAAACTCAACCGTTTGAGCTGAGCCTAGACTTTTTTGAAAGAGCAGGATATCAGCTACAACAACTGTAAAAATGAAAGCATTTCATGTTACTGTTAGCCGGAATTCAGAAGTATTTAAAGTATTTTCAAATTCCCGCTAACAGTAACATGAAATGCTGTCCTTTTTACAGATGTTGTAGCCGATATCCTGCTCTTTCAAAAAAATCTAGGCTCAGCTCAAACGGTTGAGTTTTTGCGGAGAATGAAATAAACATGCTTTCTTGCGAGCGAATGCGAAAAGGTACGATACTGCTCGAAAATAAATTAAGACAGCTTTCAGAGCTACGAGGGTAGTTTGACAATGAGTGAGAATCTCAGTAAGGAAGCACTGTGGGCCAATAACTGACATTGATTTTTCAACGTACTCACCATTAATGCTACTACACTTCAACCATCTTTCTTTACACTTGTTTACACCAGCGATCCAGAATTCTAAAGGCATGCTGTCCAACCATCTCATTACAGCCTTCTACACTTCATCATCTGTCAAAAATCTTCTTCCTTTTAGATCTAATTTCAAACATCGAAACACGTGGAAGTCGCTTGGGGTCAGGTCCGGCGAATATGGTGGATGAGGGAGTTCTTCGAACTTGCATTCACCCAAAACTCAAAGCAAAGACCCCTCCATATCCCAAAAGAGAGTTAGAATGACCTTCCCTGCTGATTTGACCACACGCGTCTTGACCGAGTACTGTATCTCCTGATAAGAGCAAGCTATTGTGCTCAAACTTGGCCCGCGGCCATCTGATATGTAACGCTGCTTTGTCATAAGTGTCAACTTGCTGCACTTTAACGCGTAATTGAGATTCTCACTCATTGTCAAACTACCCTCGTTTTTTCTGGTAGTAAATTAAAAAATTTATTCATTTGCTTCAAATTCATAATTTTCGTCGATTCACATTCCGTTTACATAAAATTGCCTCATACAAGATTCACACAAGATTGTCTACAAAAAACTTTCATTTTTGCCAATTGTGATGAAACTTTAACATATATTAGAGCGTATATTGAGGAATATGAGGCAAAATCTTCAATGAGATTATATTATTTTTCGCAAAGATGTAGCTGGATCAGACAAAAATGTAGACGAATATTTAGCGCTATCCTGTTTGAGGTGTACAACGTGCAATATAATATCCAAATCAAAGCAGATAAACTAAAATAAATATAACTAAATGATCAATCTCCATCACAATTTCTTCACATTGTTGTTTCAATGTCTTCCACTTCAGTATTCGGCATTTCTTGCACCTGTTTCCATTTTCGAAGAAAAATAATGTCGATTACTTGAACAATGATAAAGTAGAAAAACTGAACGAACATTAAAGCATATAGTCCAATGCAAAGACTAAGAGCGCCTCCTAAGGCACCAATAAAATAGTCTGCGCTGTAAAACAATTGTTGCTCAAAATATTGGAAAGTGAATGATTTCATGCTCAGATAAATTTCTGCCTGGTTGTCTTCAATAGGCGATGCTTTCGCGTCCATTCTGTACCTTGTCAACTTGCATGAACTGAGACACATACTGGAGCAATTTGCCGAATCGTTTGAAACGAATTTGAAATATTTCTTGTAATTATTCAGTGAACACAATTGGGCAATTTCGGGTCGCGTATTCGATTTCAATATTCGCGGTGCACATTGGCATTGATTCAGGATTGCCTGAAACTGACACTGATCTTCACATTCTTCTTCAGACATAACCACTGAACACTTTTTTTTCTCACTTTCCACAGGTAGTGCTTGAAGAACGGATTGGATCTCAATGGAAACCGACACATTTGTGCCAAAATTGATTGGAATTGTCGTCAGAAGAATATTCGATACATTGGAATTGACGTTTCTTGAATTGAAGCTCAATGACACAATTCCAAACCAATTAGTATCGTAATAGTCAACTTCTTCATCTGCTACAAGATTTCTCCCATCAACAAGAATTTTAATTGTATCAGTAACCGTTTCAAACTCCATGATTTCCATTTCTGCTCTGTAGCAAATCTTTGACCGACTCACAAAAGTAGTTATCAGATTTCCGGTTGTGCTATTTCCATAATAATTATTTCGAAAAAATGAAATTTCTACAGGATAGTATCGTCGCAGTTCAATACCAAACTTTCCCATCATACTTTCCATTGTTATATTAAAAATGTTTGTGTACTGGTCGATCAGAACTGATTCATCATCATCATCTTCAAACTTGTTTAAAACGTTAGGTTCATCTGGATCAGGCGTTTCGAAACGTCCATATTTTGATAGATACATGTGCACAATGTGCAACAATGAAGAATCCCAAGGTTCATTTAGCAAAGCTATTTCTGTTGTGTTAGCAAAGTAATTGTGAACCAACTTGATCTGGTCTTCGTCCCCATCAACATTGCCCATTTTCAATGAGTAAATAGGAACACAAATTGTAGGTGAAGGTAGGAAAATTGATTGATTGTCTACTGATCGAAGATTGCTGTCCAGCCTATCATTGATCATATCGAGACAAATTAGCAGACATATTTGAAATGTTACAATTCCGCCAACAATGTAAACCACTGACCAATATATTTTCTCAATCAAACTTCGTATGATTGTATATCTTGACATTAGCCGTATTGCCGAAATATCAATGTCGAAGATAGCTGCCATTTTTCGAGTTAAAGAAAGGTTGATTGCTCGCAAAAATAACAAATTCCGTTCTGGTTTAATGAGAAACCTCTTCTTCAATTTTCTTTTCAGAAAAATATTTGTAATAATAATCGCGGGGGTGAATATTATCCAAGGCACAATACGAAAATCGAGTCCGATAAGCAAACCCAGAGTCCCTCCAAAAGCGGCCAAAAAATCTTCGAAAGTCATCTGAACCGTTTCTTGAAACACAGGGTAAGTAAAATCAACAACGTAAATTCTCCAACGCACAAAATCTGTCGCAATATTGTCATATGAAAAGATATTCGTCGTCTGATTCGAATCGAAAGTCAGAAATTCGCAAGAAGAGAGGCACATTTTCCTCTCATTTCGGTCCTCTGTTCCGTTATAATTGAGACAGTTCTTATACAAGTCCCATGTGCACTCTCTGCTCATTGGTGACAGCAAAGATGGCCAAGTTGTTGGAGAACAGTTACAAATCTTCTCAATCAATTTGATACGTAATCTTGCTTGACAAATCTCCTGTGTTTCCTCAGTTGTACAATGCACAGCATTTTTGACCTTTGGTAAACTTCTTATCACTGAATTAATACGTAGCGAAATATTACCAAATGTCGAACCGGAATGCAAAACAAAATTATGATCAAAATTATGCGGATCAAAATTAGCTTTCGCCATCGGAGCGCTAAAATCTAAAGCAATAGCAGTCATTTCGGGGATTCCATTTACTGAGGCTGGAATGATGGAATGAATTTCAAAGTAGTCTGATTTGCTTTTAATTTCGTATTTGTCTAGAGGAAGGTGAACGCAGTAACCGCTTGTCAAGGTGACTGAGGAATAGTAAATGACGCTTGTTGATGCTGTGCTGATGTTACGAATTTCTCTCGAGTCAACGAAATTCACAGATAGTTGAAGATTCGTACTGAGTTCATAACCGAGTTTCTGGCGCAATTCGTTTATAGTAATATTCCATTCGCTCAACTTCACCAGAACAGAAGTGAGTACATCGGACTCTTTGACGTTGTCCTTATACATTGTAAAATAAGCTACAATTACCTAGTTGACATGTGCTTATTTGATAATACGAATAATGAAGTATTTCCCATCTCATAAGTGTATATGTTGCTGGAGGGGGCTAGTGGGAGGGCATTTTTTCAATTGTCGATGTCAGCCCTATGCGCACCGGAAAAGCACTGGATAGAACGGATCACCAACTAATTTTGAGTTTTTTGAATGTCGCGCAAAGGTCTGGACCCGAAAAAATATGTCAGAACTGGGGATAATTTCGGAGGGGGGAACCCGAAAATAATTTCGTCATCAAGTGGCGAACACGTTTATCACTGGCCAAGAGGGGTTAAAATAAAACTAAATAAAACATCTAAAAAAGTTTTCGCCATTGTTCAGCAAAAACGTTTTTTTTTGTTGAGAAGGGGTTACCAAAATCCCGCCCATTATTTTCCCTGCGGGAATTAACTTCCTTAACACACCTGTGGCTTCACCTATGACCTATTTTTTTCCAGCATTCCAGAGGCCGCAAATTTCTCCCAAGCCCAAACCGATGCCCATATCAGAGTTCTAGGTTCGATGGACATTTTCAGGGGGTTAAATGAACTTTGGATAGGGTGGGACTAATTTTTTTGCCAGCTAACGAATGGGGTCAGAGAATTTATGTGAAATCGACTCTTGCAGTTGCTTATATTTTGCAAAGAATGTAATCTTGAAAACAAATAGCAGAGTTTCAAATTCAAAGGATTTATAGTACTCACTATCACATGGACCTGATATAAGGCGGTCATCAGTGAATACTAACTGCCTATCACTGATGAAATATTCGCTGATGACCGCCTTATATCAGGTTCATGTGATAGTGAGTACTGTAAACCCTTTGAATTTGAAACTCTGCTATTTGCTTTCAAGATTAAATTTTTTGCAAAATATTAGCAACTGCAAGATTTACAACACTCACCATCAGGCGCTGTTATGAGGCGGTCATCAGTAAATACTTGAAAATCGGTGAAATGGATTGGTGCATCACTCGTTTCTGCTCCATACAAAATGGTCAAATATTTAAAAATAATGTAAGTCATTGCTTTCGGCCATCTTGACCCTCCGACTTGTTGGATGAATTCTTCCTTGCTTGCGTGCGCAAAGAATTCATATACTTCGCTTGAATTCAAAAGTTGAGAATCGAATCTATATTCATCTGTTGGAATGATTGGATTTTTGAAGTCTTCATTTTGTATTGGATAGCACAGAGCAGCTGGTGGTAAGAAGAATGACTTGTTGAAATTTATTGCAAGGCTGGTAAATGTCAATTCTGACAAGTACTGGTTGTAGAGCTGAATGCAAAATACTGCAGTTAAACAACCTCCTGTAAAATAAATGACAATCCAAAAAAGCTTTTCAATGAGAAATTTGATTGCAAACAACCAGTCATTTTGCATTTGGTCTTCTATTTTCAAAAACCTTAGAATTTTCTTTGTAAACTGTAATTGAAAAATTTTAAGTTGATCCATTGTTTGAGATTCAGTCTGAAATTTTAACTGAAGAAGCTGGAATAGCTTGTTCCACAATAACTTAATCGGTAAGACAAAAAATCGAATCAAAACGACGAAATCAAGTCCAAACCAAAGTCCCAAAACCCCACTAATTGCTGCGAGAAAGTTTTGAAACGTCCAATCAAAAAATTCTTCATAGATAAGGAAATTTAGTTTGACAATGTTTATTCGAATGAAAGCCAACGGAATCTGTGTTCTCAAATCTTCAGTAAGTGATTGACTGAATTCAAATTGCCATTTTTCACAACTGTCAAGACACTGATTGCGACAGTTTTCGTCTTCATTGCCTGAATAATTCAGACAAATTTCATAATCGCCAAAGGTACACTTCATTTTTTGGTCAACGTTTTCTGATGGCAAAAAAATCGGTGAGCAATGGCACAATTTTTCAATTAAATCTCTTCGGCATTGTAATTCACATTCTTGCCTTGTTTCTTTCATAGAACAGCGTTGTACGCCGTTGACAACAGGAAGAGAATAACGAACGCTCTGCAATGTAACCGCATCAGAGAGTCAGACAGAGTATCATTCATGCAATAGCCAGGATTGCGGTCAGAGAATACAATTTTCTAAGAGGGACTACAAGCAAAAGGTTTACTAGGGGGGGGGACGGGCCAGTGGTAGGCAACTTCCAAATTCTGGGTGTACATTTTATACTGTAGGTTACAACAATAGGGGATTGGTTAGAACCGCCATTTGGACTTGTACAAACCAGTGTTGAATATCTTTGAACCGCACCGCAATCTGCGGTCTGCGGTGCGGTTTGGATCGGCGCCAGCGGTTTGTGGTGCGGTTTGCGGTGCGGTAATGGGCCGTCAAAGGCGGCCCGAAAAAAAATGAAAAGGGGGACCCTTACCTTTTCGGCGCGCAGCGCTGACCCCAGTGTTTTGCGGTTCAGTTGCGGTTTGACAATTTTGTGTGGTGCGGTTGCGGTTTCGAAAAAACTTGCGGTGTGGTTTAAACATGTTCAACACTGCCGTGCAGCCGTTGAACTCTGCGCACACGGCCGTTGCGTAGTTATTCTTGGTAATTGGTCGCAAAACGGGCGGTTCGAAGTCTGCCTAGCCCTTCAGTGTCTGATAGAACTGCATTGCTACTCAAAGCGGACGGGTGGGAGAAAACATGACAAGAGCGAGTTTTTAATGGTTTCAGGCTAGGGACAAAAGAATAAACGATCGCCACATGAATATAGCAGAAGTTACTGACCTCTTTGATATGCAGGAACTCCTTGACATGAAAAGAAACGGCACTTCCGTGCACTGGCGAATCGTCATCAAGTGAACCATCGTAGGAGACATTGGTCGAAACAGCAAAGGCGACTGGCTTGTACTGAAAAGCAAAAAGCATCTCGCATCATGTAGGTGAGGACTTTGACTGATCTAATCATTAGCAAAACTGAACTACCGTATTTTAAGAAATAGTAGCCCATGGGCATAGGTGTTTTGGGGGGGGGGGGTAACCCCCCGAACCCTGACCGTTAAACATCGATTCTGGGGTAACTTTATCTTTGTCCAGCACTGAAAATAGTAGCCCATGGGCTACTATTTCTGCGTGGGCTACTATTTCTTAAAATACGGTAATTAAAATACGGTTACAATATATTACAAAATGACAAGAATTCATGCAACTGTTGGCGGGAATTCAAAAGCTACTATTGTTTCAAACCCTCTGGACCGTGGGCTACTATTTCTGCGTGGGCCGCTATTTCTTAAAATACGGTATATAATGAAGACTATGGGGTGACGAAAAATGAGCGGGACACTTTTTGGTCGTCCCTCTTAAAGAAGTCTCCACTGCATAACACCGCTGTCCAAGGAGCAGTGTTGAAAATAAGCCAATGAATTAAAAACCTGATTATCTTCGTTTGTTACCTAGGTGACGAATTATTTTTCCATGGTGATGAACTCGTTTCCCATGGAAATGAGTTCATCACCTATCGGTTTTTTCCGCAAAAGAGGCAGCTGCATCTTATTCGGAAAATCGGGTTTTCGCGACGTCACATTGAGACCCAAATAAGAGGACTACTGCTTCTTATACGGCAGTTTGGGGTCAGTGTGATATGCCAATGAAGTATGTGTTTAATTTTTTTCCTAATAAAAGACACCTGCCTCTTATTCGGAAAAAATCCGAATAAGAAGCAGTACTGTCTTATTTATGGAAAAACCCGGTAGGTAATAAGCAAAGGATAATCAGGTTTCTACTTCATTGGCTTAACTAAGTAACTAAGTTATTACTTAGTCCCAACACTGCCAATGAGCCCGGAACTAGTTATGACTGATATCAGTGATTAAATGGCTTATATAGTGAGCAATGCATTTTCAGTAAGACCAAAGGTAACTGAAACTACATTATTTCCTACTTCCTGAAGAAGAACGTCCCCATCTTTATGAAACCACCCGGTGGCTGCACATATATACTCGGAGCATGAGAAAGAGACGCTGAATTTTTGCTGATCAATACGAATTGGTTTAGCGATGACGCATGGTAAGCATGTGCAAGCGACAGCTCAGAATTAAACAGATGCGATGACGATAGAGTTATAAGTACCGTACCTTGGCGCGTTCGAGCTGTTGAGCGGCTTGACGCTCGGCGTCGCGTTTCTGCGACTCCCTCTGGACTCCGTTCTCTTCCAGAGAAAAATCACTCGACTGGTGACTGTAGTTCGAATCACCGCTCCCCTGAAAAATAAGAACATTTGGAAAAATAGGTTATATTTGCTGAAATTGATTCATTTTCCAGTTAAATTGATTGCAATATGTGCTTGCTTCATTAACATAGAAGG
>JAQGCX010001094.1:0-12276 GCA_034700205.1 Plectus parietinus
CCGCTTTCCCCGGGTGTTCCTCGCACGTTAATTTGTTCACCAATGTGCAGTCCTCCCGAAAATATCTGAACGTAGAATCAAACGTATTGAGAGTTGAGACGTAGCGACTTGCGGTGCAATAAATTTTCTATTTGTGGCGAAATTGGAGTCATGTTTGAACACTGGGTGGTAACAATTAAAGCACTTTGTGATATACAACCTCAAGCCACTCAAAATACTGCTCACCCAAAGATTTTCGTCTCCCTCGACAGTTTTCTGTCTAACCAAATCACTCTCCGACGATTCGTCATATTCGTCGATGGAAGCTGTCGCTGTTGTACGAGCAGGTGGTGCAACGTTCGCTCTCCAGTATTTTTCAGTGATTTTATCGATATAGGGGTAGTCGAAATTTTTCGAGACATAACTACGAACCACGTTATCTGCGTACACTTTAACGCGTCGTTTCACTTCATTGTCGTTCGGGAGAACGCCGTTGTTGCTAAAACATAATGTGAGAAAGATAATTACGGCATCACACTTATTATTATTACCGCCTATTATGATAGATGAGATGGGAAAAGTCAACTGCAACGAAGGCTTTCTCAGCGATGCGCAAGCAGTTGACTCGGTAGTGCGTATATTCGATGAATCCGTTCTCCAATGTCTAATAAATTGAGTCAAAATAACGAAAGATAGAGCTAATATATGATTGGTTTCATTGAGAAATTCAAAAAGTTAAAATTTCCCTCACAATAACTATAAGAAAAAATGCATAGTCATATTAGTTCGTGCTGGCAAAAAAGATACTGAATTAATAACGTAGAAAAATGGAACACGTTTTACCTTGAAATTGCTGGCTGCGGCATTTCCGAGATTTTGAAACTCGCAGTTTCGGATTTCTTGAGCTACTGAAGCTCGTGGAAATCTGACTTCATATTCAACGAGTTCGTTAGTTCTCTCATTGGTCGAATCCTCGTTTTGATCTGATTCATCATACAGGACACTATCTTCTAGCTCATTGAACAAGTTATCAGCAAATGCGCTGCGGAGCTTGTTTGGAGCCATCCTGAAAAAGTTATTCAATTTCGTTATATTTTGTAACACATTTGGGAATCGTTACATGATTGCAGTGAAGCTGTGATTTTGCTGCTTGACCCAAAAAATTGGAGAAGCTTTGGCATTCGTTGCTGACGAGCTTCGGTCGTATTCTCTTTCCAGAAATTGTCCCAAATACTGACGAAAGTGCTCAAAGCGTTCAAAATGACTGTCCTTTGTTTCCTGGTCAACTAACATAATGCTTGACAGGATGCTTTGCATTTGGTATCGGTTCGGAAAGATCATAGGCTTTGCAGAAGAGTTTACCGGCAGAAGAAACGGAAAGTTTTTCTTCGATAGGTGTAGTTTGCCAAACTTCAACAGCATAATTAGACTGTTTATTGCGACAAGGTTGTAATGTCATATGGTCCGGAGTGCCGGAGTGCTTGATTAGGAAAACTTTTTCTTAGTGACACCACCTTGGTGATAGTTCCCCAGGGTCCAAATACCGGGAATGTCATTACTTTTGGGGGATAGAGCATTTCCGCTATAGTGGCGATAAAATTTTGGGTGTAAGCTGAATAACATGGGGTTCTGCTGATGCTCAACGACCTGGCGTTGGGGGAATGAAATGCATCAAATTCAATAGGTGCTAAACTTAAGGTGTCATTGGGGTCAGAGACTGGCTACTCCCTGGCGGAAGTAGCTCTAGGATGGGGGTGCCTACCGTACCACTTTTCGTGTCAAGATTTTGGCGCGAAAATTTAAGAAACGGTCACGAGAATTTATAACAGGAAAAAAAATTTCGTCTATTTTTTACAGTATTTGTCCGGCCTTCGGTCAGAGAGGGGGTAGAGGTAGCTGGGATGTAGCCGGTTACACCTATGTTAATGAGTAAACATTGAATACGTATTACTGCAGTCAGTGTGAACCATGGCAACTTACAGCTCCCACAAGCCATCTAACATAGACTCCTTGTGAAAATTCGAAGTGAATGCAATAGTAGATTTCCAAAATGCAGCAGATTTTGAGCAGGATGAACAAGACAATCGCATAAATCATTTCCTGAAATTAAAACATTAACCTTTTTCAACCATTTAGAATGAGCTATCTGCCATAAAAAAGGTCAAATTTTATGGAAGCACCATATGCGTAGGGGGGTTGGATAAGGGGGTTTGGGGTTGGTACACTCCACGGTCATGACAGAAAAACTACACAGGATAGAACGCATCAAGAAAATTTTATTTCCAAGTTTTCAACGCAATGAAAATAAAAAATGAATGGAAAAATCGAGAAAAATATAATATAATGAGTTGAAATCAGCATAAATTTAGCAATTTTACAAATGAATCTATTATTTTCTCGTTTTAACTTAATCAGGAAAAAATCGGATTAACACTGGACAGGATAAATCTAAAAATAGCGAACACTGAAAAAATCTTTTTTCGAGGAAAAAACGATTTTCCACGTATGCAAAAATATTTCGCCTATCCCAATCCCCCTCCTTGGCTCTGACTTTGACCCCAATTAAAGTTATGCAAATCAATCTAATGTTCCGTAGTTACTTATATTTTGTATGAAATAATATTATCGAGAAGAAAGCTGCAGTCAGTGTTATTTCGGTAAACGATTTATAAAGTCGGTAAAGTAAAAGCCAGAAAAAATTCTTTCAAATAAAGTAAAGTAAAGTAAAAATAGTCGGTAAGAACAAAATTTCCTGAAAACAATGTCGGTAAAATTTACCGACTATTATTTTCAAAATAGTCGGCAAAAGTAATGGTCGGTAAAGTTACACGAAAAATAGTCGGTAAAGTAAAGTTGGTAGTATACCGAAACAACACTGGTTCAATGTACCGTTAGGCGCCAGTTGACATTTGTCCAGACTTTGTTCAGACTCAGTAAATGAAGGAGAAACTGCAGGAAATTGACGATGATGCTGACGGATAGGACGGTCAAGACAAATCCCTGTCCTCCGTAAGACCCGTAAATTGTGCTCACACTTGCACAGACTGTAATAAAAGAGGCCGTTAGGCAATAATAGCCCACCAGAATGCAGGCAACGAAGCCGAGAATCTGAAAAGAGTCACAGACATTTAATATCGGAAAGATACGCTTCAAGTAAATGAAGTTCAAGGTCAGTTTTCGCGGAGACCCCGGCCGGAGACTTCAAATAATTTTTGCTAGCTAGCTACATAACGGGTTCCTCCAGGGGGGCCAATATGTAGCTAGATCCTCCCTGGTCACAGGTATGACCACCCTTGTCTGGCTTTTTGCTCACAGGGCACAATAACATCTCCACCTCAAAGCTTTAATTCGATGTGTACCAATAAGCGAAAAAGTTGAAAGGAAAGGAGAATGTTATGAAAGGTGCCAATGGTGCCACTGCCACCCCTGTGCGAGTCGCCCAAAGCTAACAACATCCCAACAAGTTTTTCGTCATACAATGTAGAACGGACGAAAAGCGAGAAAGCGACGTTCGAGACGGGCGCAGCTTAGATAAATCAAATATGCATCAGCCTAGTTTGCGAAGCGGAGTCATAAGTCAGAGAGGGGCGAACAACAGTGGCCAGGTCTGGACAAAAAGACTTGACGTTACTCACTGGCCGGATGTGTGGCGTAGGCGTTCTGCGCGGCGGCGAGCGTGGCGTAGTCGAGGTAGTGCGCGGCCTGGGCGTTGCTCACGCTGACGGCCGGCGAAGCGGCGGTCGTGCCCGACAGCGGCGATACCGAGGGAATGACCAGACCGTGGCCGAGCGACGACGCCGTCGGATAGTACAGCTGCGGCAATCTGCAACGATTGCACTGAGCGCCCCAAACACAAGCGCACAAACCATGCCAACCACGGGACGTTTGCTCAAACAACTCATGCCAACTCCATGATGCTCAACAGTCTCATTTCGAAAAACAATGCCCGAGGCCATTATTCACATTGAAAATACGTGTTCGTGCGACCGGGGCATGGACCTTCAATCGCTTCATCATTTTATCAAAGGGAGAAAGCAGAAACAAACACCAAGAAATATTGAAATTCATACCTTCCCAATCGGTATGAAATGAATATCTCAATAAAATTTATCTATTGGCTTACTGTAGCTTAATAGTTTGTAGAACATGATAACGATTCGATGTGGGAAGACTGATGCTTGATAAATTTTGGTGGTGTTGTGTACAATATGGGATATACGTGAGCATCATAGATGTTTGGGCAATAGATGACGTTACTTTGAGCAAACGCTTGAAGTGTTCGTTCAACTGTACTAACTGTGCGGTAGGAACACAACACTGCTCTCGCAACTCTCCAAACGCACTCAATTCGTAGCACCATGCATGCACGTAGGCAAATTTGCCATCCGTCACAGTCTCACTACCGCAGCGCAACTCCTAGTTTTTTCTTTTGAGGAACGTGAATAGCAGCAGCCATAGTGTCCCACTTGACTACATAGCAAAGTGTCCCATACATGCTGCCGGCCGCAGTATGATCTTTGGTTACCATAATTAAAAAATACGGTAGTCCAGAAGATTTCTCATCCGCTGATCGCTGCGAACAACATGTTTTGTCCCATGGTCTAGCGCCTCTCGATCCGAAATGCAAACACACAACTCAGTTCGGGTGGGTGTTTTTCGTGAGCGACAAGTCGGGTGCGCTCGCGATCTGGCTTCGAGGAGACCCCTCTTGTTCTCAACCGCCCTGCACTGCATCACAACGAGTTGCACGACGCCGAGTTGGCTTGGTGTTCGAGCACACATAGGGTTGCGGGAGGAGTGTATCGACGAAAACGAAAACGAAAACTACGCGAAGAGTGTGGCAGCGACGGCCGGTCGGTCTATCGTATCGAAGGGTCACAAGACAAACGAGTCGTGCGCTGTTTGTCGGGGCGCTCGGCGGAGGCGCGTGCTTTTCGGCAAAAAGCGGCCTGCTCGGCGCATCTAATGGAGTGGCGGCCGAGTGCGCTAGGAACGCCGGACCGGTCGCATCGAGAGCGATGCGCCGCAGCCGACAGGCGCCCATGTCACGGTCGGACACCACAAGACAGACGGCACGTGCTACAGCCCCATTCGCTACACCGGTCAGGCAGACAGGCGCGAGCGCCCCACACAACAACTTGCTGCTCATCACTCGCCGCCAAATGCCCCCCTATCGACAGCCGTCGCCAGAAAAAATTGCAGCCAACGCCCGATTCTCAGCGGATAATAACCTCTGTTTTCACGTTTTTAGACTACGAGAACCGCTCTGAGACATTCTTATTGTTACAATGCATTTCAGACTATGAAAATTTAGCTTCGACAAATTGGATGCATTTAAAAAATTCTTTAACTGATTAGAAAAAAGAATCCTTTGAAATATCTGGCGTTACCAGGTAAAACCATTCTGGGAAAGCGAATCGTTATGATACGCAGAATATCGCAACAATATGCTCTAAATTTAGCATGAGCTATTGTTTTAGCGAAGTTGTTTTCGTTGCTCAGAGTCCTCTCGAAAGCCGTCCTCTTGCTGAGCTTGTTTTGCTCGGCGTTGCGATTATTGGCTGATAAATAATGCGCGCGGTTATGCCAGCGAATCAATGCTCGGCTATTGTCCGGCGCAGACCCGGTGTCGGTGAGTCGATACCGAGTGCCCATGAAAGATGCATGCATGCTATTGGACCAGCCGAACCAAGGGGGTCCTCGGTGAAAGAAGCCTGGCATTTGGCGCGTCAGCTAGCATCGACCACGCCGCACAAGGAGGAGGTGGTAGTAATGGTTGGCGGAAAGAATTATCGAGTGAGGAGAGAAATGAGCTACTGTACATCAGTCAGTGAGCACTGAAGCCCAGCGCTTAAGAAGGAAGGCACGCTCCAACCAACCAACGTCAAGTCAAACACACACGTGTAATTGAGACTAGATCGACGGGGGATAGAAATGATTTCGAGATAAAATAGACAGCAAAGAATTAGATTGTTACGAGGACCGCCGAGTTCAAGAATCTCAATTACATTTGCGCTAGCAATGACCACGGCAATGAAGCTGAGCACTTATCCCAGCAAAATGGCTATTTCAGCTCGCACACAATCGCCTTCTTCGCTCGTTCTCAAGAATAGCACACCGCCCTCTCTCTCACGAGATGTAATCATTTTCAGACCTCCTGCGCAGTTCAGTCAGCATTTGTCAAGGGACGATTGCTCACGATTTGGTTGCGCAATAAAAAATATTGACAAGAACAGTGTGGCATTTAAAATTTTGAAATGATTGCATCGAAAAGATGAGCGGCAGCGTTTTGTTGCCCTGCAGTGGAAACGGGATAAGAGCACAAAATGCGTATCAATTGTTTGAGCACACGCCAAGATGAAAACTGACTACGCAGAACTGCGTAGCGTCTTAGCGTGGTGGCGTGTGGCGAAACAATTGATACGCATTTTGCGGTCTTATTGGATTTCGAGTGTATATGGAGAGAGAGAGGGTGTGTATACGGTATGGATATTGTGAGACGAGCGAAGAGATTGGTTCGAGCGTGCGCACGCACCAGACGCTGTCTCTATCAGACAAATCTGCGCACGGACACTGCATAACACTCGCACCGCACCGCAAGCGGTCCGATGTACCGACGAGAGTCAGGAAGGGCGCGGTGGGGCGTGTCGGTTTTAGTGCGCGAGCAATGTGTGTCCCGCCGCGGGCGAACCGACGATGATTGCTCTCGCTTACCCCAAGCGGCCGGGGAAGAGTGCTTGCAGTTGCGTCTGTAGCGGAAGTTGCATTCCCGACGACAGCGCTGAAACAGGCACATTAGAATCAGTTTTAGTGCGGGAGCAGACAGTAAGGGAGACATAAAATGCGGTCGTTACCGGGTTAGGCCGACTGGCCTGGCCTGGAGCGCGAGAGTGTCCTTCAGCCTGCGAGCGAGCGAAGCGCGCAATTTCTCGCGCGCTTCGCGCGTAATTACCTACTTCGTTTTTGTTATGCATTCTTGGTGAGACCGGCTTAACTATGAGACTGATGACGTCATTCTCGCAGTTACGCCGGTCTCACCAAGAATGTATAACAAAAACGAAGAGTCTAATTGCTGGCGCACGAAGCGCAAATGATTGTACAAACGCGCTTCGCTCGCTCAGCGATTTTATGCCGCAGGTCGAAGTGAAGTGCAGTCGAGCGCCCGTAGGCCAGAGGGATAATTTTCGAGAAAACCCGCGACTTACCGGCGAGCTGGAGGTTGCCGCGCGGCTTGGCGCCGAGATAGGCGAGATTGACGTTCGCCTTGCGCCCGTCGATGATCGGGTTCGGCTCCTTGCACGCTCGTTCCGCCGACGCCCGGTCCTTCATCGTCACCTGAAATTCATCGCCACTTACAAATTCGCTTTTATGTCGCTGACCATCATGATTTTACGAGGGACAATGCTTTTGACCACCCTTATTTGCGCATTTAAATGCGACATGTACGAAAGCATTTATCTAAAAATTGATTTAATGCGTTGTTCACTACTCACTGCTCGGACATTGTAAATGAAAGCAGTCTGGATTCTGAACTAGTACTATCAGACTCGTCGGGCAATAATTGCACTGGTTTTCATTTGCCAGACTCTCTCTCTCGTACATGGACTTGAATCAATAATACATTCAACTGCCCACTGTGAAACAATTGCTGGTAAGTGTGCTCTACTTTGTTTCCTCAATGAAATGAACTTCTAACCCTCAAATATAATTCAGCGTAATTGATACAATAAGTTATTCAGATCAAATAAGCCCCGCCATTGCACAACAACAAACACTACAGTCGTTTTTGCTTTTGAAAGTGTCCGTACGTGCTAACTCGATTTTTAGACAAACGAAATATCTCTTATTGTATTTGCAAAAAAAAATTTAGAGCGCGATGTGTTCGCCACCAATTAATCCGCTGGTAAATATTTACGACGGCTGTGTCGCAGTGACGCAGCGTATGCTCAATCAAAGCTTATTAGGAATTAATTAGCGGACGCAGGTCACTTACAAATCCGTAGCCGCGACTTTTCTGCGTCTGTCGGTCGGTGATGACAACGGCCTCTTCGATCTCGCCGAACTGTTCAAAGTATTCGTGGAGGGTCTTGTCACTGGTATGGTAGGGGAGGCCGCCGACGAAGATCTTGGTGAAGGTGGTGTCTCTGTTGGCGATGAGGGGATCGACCATGGCTGCGGCAGCGGCTGCCTGCATTAGCTGTTCCTGGCTAGCTAGCGAGCCATAGAGCGAGTGCATCATCTTGAGTGACGGTTAAAAGCCGACTGGACGATTGGTGGCCGAGCAGAAATAGGCGCGGCGAGCGAGTCCAGGTGGGACGGACGAGCCGACAGAAGCGACCAGCCAGCAGCGAGTCCGATAATTGCCAGCGGGTCGCGTCGAGAGTGTCCTTCGTGGAGGCGGACGACGAGAGAGCGACGAGAGACAATGGACTCTTCTAGTGGGCGCGCGTGCCCGACGGTCGAACGACGGGTCTGAACGAGTAGCTCCAAGTGAACAACGGCGCGGACGGGAGGACCGGAGGAGCGCGCGCCTCGACGACTCCGCCTATTCAGCGCGCGCGAGACTGTTAACGATTTTTCACCGTCCAACGATAACAATGCCCGGTCGTCGCCGGCTTCCTCCTGCTCGCCTCGCCATCGGCGGGGGGCGCGGCGCGTTTGGCAGCCAGCACCTTGACGGACGTGGTCAGCGGCGTCCTGGGCGTCTGGCGGTTAGCAACAGACGCGCGGGGCTGGCGCTACCCCGAAATATCTACTTGCCTGTGGCACTGCGCGCGGGGCGTCTGCCTATCTTTCTTCTTCTTGGGCTACAGCAGACGGTCTCGTGCTCGGCGCGCGTCCTCGGCTCTCACTCAGTCGGCTCCTCTTCTCTCGGTCGGCGCTGCTGCGTCGGCGCGTCTTGCGGCGCAGGGCACGGCATCACCACGGCCGACGGCGCGGTTCAGTGTCGGTCCGCTAACAAGTGGCCGGTTGCCGTCGGGCCGCTAGACGCGTGCTGTGTAATTTCCACTTACAAGTTTCAGCGCTCAACGCCGCCCCGCTAATCCGCGCCGCCGTCCAGGTGCTCTCCCTGACGGCACAGCGCGCAAGAGCTGCGCAATCGCCGACCGCCGCCGTCCGCCAAGACCTCGCCAATCGCCCCGTCGACCACCCGTGACTATCTCTTTCGCCTCTTCTTCCCCCCTTCAAATGACATCTGCCCACAGTCTGTCACTGCACGAGTAAGCAGATGCCTATACACACAAATATCATCCAACTTAGCCGAACACAATGCGAAATAAAATCACCGGTGAATACAGTGCAGTACAGTCGAACCCGGATAAAAGAACATTTATAGTATCAATTTTTGCAGCATGTTACAATGTGTTAGACAGCTACGTTGTTCTGCGTAGCGTTCCTATATGTTGTAGCATGCTGCAAAAATTGATACCATAAATGCTCTTCTATCCGGGTTCGACTGTAGTACATAAAGCAATGCAAGAAAATATCTGCATAACAGACCACAGAAGGGAAATCGTCTTTATCTCATACAAAAACTGAAGAATCGTCATCAGAATCATTTTCAATTGAGCAGTTGAAAATTAATTTTCCGCCCACAATGATTCTTAGAAGAAATAAATGAATCAATGACGTAGATTTGTCTTGCGTGCGGTGTCATTCTTTGTCTGCTCTGTTAATTAATGTCTTGTAGGAACTACTTACAGTGTCAAGGTTCATCATCACGGCCTAAATTATGCATCGGCCAATATGGCCACATTCACCTTCATTTGGTCAGATAGTGATCATAATAAAATGTCCATAAGGCAGTATAAATTTCATGAACAGCACATCCATTGGCCAAAACGAAGTCATCCATTCGATTAGTGTCTGGTAGATGCCGAATTGGCAACTGAAATAAGATTTCTTCTCAACTTTTCCACTTCCACTGCTTTCCACCAATCGGCGAGCTGCAGTTACCGAACTGGAATTACACTGATGTCCAATTTCGTTCATGAAGTAGAATCCCAATTTTTTCATCTTTCCCAATTTCCCGCCTAATTTTGTGTCGCCATCGAACTGAATCAGAAACGGTACAGAATCTGCTTCGGATTCTTCGCGATCGTGCAGCCATTTCCAATTCGTGATGTAACTAAAATAAACAAATCGTAACATTCAAGTAGGAATTCTTTTTTGGGGATGGATGACGCAAGGTGACTTGCATTGGTTGATGTTGATTAAAGGGCTGGGCATACTTCCAACGGTCCGTTTTGCGAACCAATTACCAAGAATGAATTATATATTCTTGATCACGCAATATTTATTCTTGGTAATTGGTCGCAAAACGGACGGTTCAAAAAGGGGCGTTTGAAGTGTGCCCAGCCCTTAAAATTAGTTTTCAAATAAAAGATAAACTGTACATATCCGATCAGTGTGTACAGTCAGACCCGGCTTAAGGGTTCGGGGGGCCCCATGGACCTTTTTTCTTAAGAGGGCCACTACGTACTGCCGTAGGCGATTTTTTTTGCGTTTTCAACCACCGGAGGCAAAAAATTTTGGATTTTGAACCACCTGAGGCGAAAACTTTTGGGTTGTTCAGCAGCCGCAGGAGAAATATTTTGCATTTTAACCGCCGGAAGCGGAAATTTTGCATCTTTCTTTGTATTTTGTCGTTTGGGTGCCCTCTTTTGGCGGTGGGGGGCCCCCTTACAAGTGGATGACCGGAAGGCCCTGGACCTTAAGGTCCATAATATAAGTCGGGCCTGTGTACAGTAAGTCGACTGTCTCCTACCTGAACGGAATGTAGCCACAAGTGCCATCTGAGCTTTGAGCGCAGTGGGAAGTCATCAAAGCGTTGTCCGGAACATACCACCATGAAAGTTCTCCGGCCAAATTGGTGAAATATTTTCTTGCTCTGATTGTTGGACGCGCTCGGTAATATCCTCCTGAAAAAAAGAAAATTGGTTGAATTGAGAGAACACATGACAAAATTGTCAAGAATGTTTGTGTGTTTGTTAATGTTTGTGTCAATATCAACAACATCGTTGTTTACCCGCAATCATAGTTCCCATCGTGCCGTCCGCTCTGTCGAAGAGGATATCCGATTCGTCAGTGGTCAAGTTCAAGGTCAACAAGTTTTCTCGCCAAAAAGTATCTTGTTGTATCATCCAGAATGAACGACCTTTGTTCAGCAGTGCCAACGCGAGATTCGCTCGAAAGAGATACAGTAATTGGTAAGCACCTTCGCCGTAATTGAATGGGTCCTGAAAACAAAAAAATAATGATGGTTAATTAAAGACCTACCATAATTATCGTTATCGTACTGTATCATCAAATCAAATCAAATAAAAATGTGCACTCTCAGCTTTTATGTCCATATTAGCTTTTGATTGTTCAATCGACGTATATTATATTCGTACAAAGCTAAATTGAGAGCGCAAAAAATTAGTTATTGTTTAAAATCTCACCTGAAGACATTTTACTGGCCAATGAAATCGTTTGACACTTGGCCATGTTTCAGCAAGTTTACGGTCCGCAGTTTCGTCGAAAGTGACTATCAGTGATTGGGCATGAACTTTGTCCATTTCAACAGTGTTACAAAGCCAGTTCATTGTCATGTTCAGCGCATGTTGATTGAGCAATAGGATGAGCGTTTCTTCCGATAAATCCGACGCTACTCTTTGGAACTCAATGCTCGATATCAGAGCTTCATAGCTGACTTGATCTTTGCATTCTGATACGTAATCCATAGCCCAATAGCCGAGAAGAACTTTTCGAAGAACAAGGAACAGTAATACACCTCTGATTGACCATTTCATATTCAAAACGGTGATGGCCGTCATTTCTGAGAGGTCGAACAGTCTGAAATGAATTGCTGCCTTTATCAGCTTATCGCGTGAAAACTTATAATATACCCCCCCCCTCAAGGACCTCCATACCTTCGGCCGAAACTGGTTGGGGAGGGGTATGGTGAAAAATTTTTGAGATTTTGGCGACCTTTTTTTTAAAAAAAAGGTCGCTAGGGGGAGGGAGACCTTTTCCCAAACGTGTTTCTCAGTAACAAAATTATTTTTTTGGAATTTGGGGGGGTATATACCCCCCAACGGAAAAAACGTGCCCATGTCTGACGTACGGGTCGCAGAGAAAAAAAATTAACGCTAAAGTCCAAAAAACGGTTACGCACAGGTTACGAAAAATAGATATTTGTATGCTACAGCATTAGAGGGAGGTGGTTTTGGGTAATTCCGGGGTTACGGGAGGGAGGGGGGAGGGGTAAAAAGACCGAAAATAGGGTTACGTAATTTGTGGACAGCCCCCATC
>JAQGCX010001095.1:0-12273 GCA_034700205.1 Plectus parietinus
CCCTGGCCGGACCCCGTATGTAGCTAGCTACACCCACCTCCCCCCTCGCCGCCGAAGGCGGCCGAAAAAAGGTAAGGCCCCCTGTGATTGCGGCCGAAGACCGCAAAAAAAATTGAATTTTTGAATTTTGCGCCAAAATCCCGACACGAAGTACCGTACCCGGTCGCCGGTTGGAGTGTAGCTGGCCTCGGACCAACGTTACAGGTATGCTTGGGGGACTCAGAAATTTGAGCCCCCCCAGTCGTGTCAGGATGCAAATGCGTGATGAAGCATAGCCCATCCTGACGTCCCTGATTGTGCGCCAAATCAAATTGAAATTTGTGATGGATCTAAACTAGGTTAAATTTGCAGTGCAGAGGTTGATGGTACTTCATGACACGATATCTCGTGCAATGAATGTAAGAAAGCTCAGCTCAAAAATACAGATCGATCCCATTTTGATGCGCAGAAATCAGCATAAACTACACCAGCGAACACAGCTATATTTCTCTCCTTAATAACAGCTTCTTCACCATATCTCATAGCTTTAACCCCTCCTTTCTCCCGCAGCCAATTCTTTTATTTTTGCTCACTTTTCATTCCAAATATTTATTCCTCCAAATAAATTAATGTCAGCATTAAAATGCCGAAACAGCCTTTCACTATTTGGCACAATTATGACAAACAAATGGCACAGAATTATATTCGCAGCGAAATAACTTTGTTTTTTTGTCCATTTGCAACGGATTGCGTGCGCAAATGAAAAGATACAATTTCCGCAAAAAGTAAACCATAGATGCAAAAATGTTGAATGAAAAATATTTGAACAATGAATATAAAAAAATTCGATTCAGCAGAATATCGGTAAAGTCATTTAGGTTTTCAATTTTGTCGCTGAATTAGGTAAATTATGTTCCAGCAAAGATTATTCCGCTGCGTCTATTCCAACATGCACTTTGAATAATAATGAAAACAAATAAATAGAAGTACAAAAATGAGAACGAAAACGTTGCATCACAGATTTGTAGCTGGCAGAATCCAAATCAAACCATCACCACCAACATGCCCAAAGATCTACAATGTCAATGCGACGACATAACAGGCTGGCTGACGACAATCAGTGCGTAGAGCATCAGAGTTTGGGGTGAGAAATAGTTCGAAGAAACCGAGTAGTATAGCGGCATTCTCGCGCCAAAAGAAGTCCGTCCGTACACACTGCAAGCAGCCACATTAAATAAATGAGCACTAATAGGCTACAAGCGCTAATACAGTGGAACCCGGATAAGTGCACAAAATGCGTATCAATTGTTAGAGCACACGCCACCGCACAAAAGAGGCTACGCAGTTCTGCGTAGTGAGTTTTCATGTTGGCGTGTGCTCAAACAATTGATACGCATTTTGTACACTTATCCGGGTTCGACTGTACCTATTCCGTAAATAAAGGTCTATAACCCTGCAATGGTAGAATCCACAACGGAATAACACAAACGTATATTGTGCACTAGTAATTCAATTATTGATGTGCTGTTTGACTAGTATTTGGATTCACTATGTTGCGTGCACATGATATACTACCAATTTCTTCCTCATAGTCGACAAATGAAACATGGCCCTAATCAAACATCGTGCGACATAGTAAATGAGTTTGTGATTTGTCTGCTAAAATTGTCCGAACGTCTTGGAACGAACATTTCATTGTGTCCAATAAATTGAGTTTCAAAGCAATTTGTCAGTCGGCAGAAAAGTATCGTTTAATTCTCTACATAACAAGTGGAAACGCAATCGATATAGGACTACGTATAAAAGTTGGTCTCTGATCTCTTGGTCGATGTTTCTTGCGGTGTTGTTCGGCTCAAATTTAGCCGTGCCATCATCTGATTTCGCCCATTACGCTGTCATTTCATCATGCTCCCTGGGGCGTAGAAGCCCGTGCTGTGCTGTACGACATTAGCGACCAGCGGCTTGTCATCATTAGCGACCAAAGTCTTGCGAATCGAAACGAAAAAAGCCAGAGACAGACGCTTAAGGGAATAGGAGGTTGGTGAGACAAGAAACGAGGCCGGAGACGTTTGCCAGACGGCAGCAGACAGATAGGAATCGTTTAACGCAATAGCCCGATGAATAAGACGGATAAATCGTGTTCGCCGAAAAAACGAGAAATGGCCACCCATTCAGTCGTGCGCATTGCCCGCCGCCCGGACGCAACGGAGTAGCAATCAGTGCTCGGTCTTCGCGGACGGCTCGGCGCACTGTTTCACGGATGATTTGCGCGCAGGACGGAAACGACGGACGACTTGTAGATAGGAGCTGCGTCGATGCATTGTGGGCTGCTCGGACGGCCGTCGATTCGTCATCGGGCTGCGGACGAGGCCGGGTCGGCGGCGAAGTGAGCGCCGGTCGACGCGAGAAACGACCACCGCGCGTGCCGCCGCGTCTGTTTCTGGCCTCTCAGCGCGTCGTTGGCAGTTATTTCGGCCAAGCGGGCGGGTGGCACCTTGCTTGACGCGAGGGCACTCTTTTTACCACCGGTCGCCGCCATCACCGCGCGTCGTCATCGGCTAGTGGTTCGGCTGCACGGCGCGGCTCCCGATGGGAGAACGTAATAAGTGTCGTCCGGGGGGCAATTAGCTTAAGCCACCACCCCGCTCTGCGCCGATTCGTCACAATCGTCTCGGCTCACTAACGCGTTTAGTGCTCCGACGGACGGGGACGACGACGGCGTAGCACCAGCTCCAGGATAGCTCCGCCCACCAGCAGCGTGAGTCGCCGTCGGTGCCTCACTCCGTCTCGCACTAAGCCGAACCGACGTGTGCACCACCTGACCGACTACCGTCGCTGCGCAGGTCGTTTGTGGCGGTCGCCGACTTGGCGATCGAACAGCAGACGCCATGGACTTGCTCGGGCCGATGACGGCGGTGTTCGACAAGGTCAAGTGGACGTACACCCAGTTCAAGCTCAAGTACTCGGTGCCGTTCGTCATTCTGCTCCTCTACACTCTAGTCGGCGCCTTTGTGTTCCAATGGTGCGAACGAGCGACGGACGAGACTATCAGAGACACGTTCAGAAAATGGACGGTCCGAGCCTACGATCAGATGCATGGACGCATGCAGGAGATTATGTGCCACGACCCGCTAATAGTGAATGATACTTCTCTGCGAGACAGACACACGCGGGAAGCGATCGACTGGTTTCTCACGAATCTCAGCTTGGCTCAGGTGATCGAAGAGAGAAGTGAGAGCTCTCCCTGGACTATGTCGGGATCCATGTTCTACGCCGGCACACTCTACACCACCATTGGTTAGTGCCATTTCGCGTTACCATTCGAACCTGGATAAGTGATCAAAATGCGTATCAATTGTTTGAGCACACGCCAACATGAATACTCACTACGCAGAACTGCGTAGCCTCTTTGTGCGGTGGCATGTGCTCAAACAATTGATACGCATTTTGTGCACTTATCCGGGTTCGACTATATTGAAATTCCTCTAACTTTTTCACCATCTTCACATTTCTTGCTCTGCTTTGCGCTTCCTTTCAGTCAACTTCCCGAATTTTTCGTCGGTTTTAATAAATCTAGTGGTTTGCTTTGTTACCTAAGTGACTCAGAAAGCAGTGAGGCGAATAGCCGTTTTGTTTTCGGTCACGTGCGTGCCAGCCGCGTTCCAATGGTTGTTTTGTTTGTTTAGCACGAGTCTCCAATGACTGAATAGCCAAGAGAGAAGCACTTCTTGCAGGCAAAAACAATGTCTAGCTACCTAGAAAAGTAAAAAAAAAGCAGAACATGGAAGTTTCGAGTGAACGAGTGGATTTTTACTACCATAACGCAGAAAATGTATGGTTAATTTTCAGGTTATGGTCGTCCATCGACGAAAACGACGTTGGGGCAATTTGCCACCATTGTCTATATAATGTTTGGCATTCCACTGTTTCTCACCACTCTCAAGGAGGTGGGCAAACACTTGTCGCGATTATTACGGAAGCTGTACAAAAAGTGGATCAAATGGCGACAACATATTCCCTCTACACCCGCCCCAATCAGACGGTATTTTATGCGATTGAAGCATTTTTCTTATTTATCTCAAAAAATTTCAAAAAGAGATGAAGCTTGAATAATTTCGCATTCAATTTCAAGCAATCATCATCGTCTTCATTTACATCAAAGTCTTTCGGACAGCTTGAAATGATCGATAAGTGGAAAAATTTTTCCATTCAAAATTTAAGCGATTCTTTTACTGACGTCGCAACGAAACCGCAGAACAATACGACGTTCATATTGAGCTCTTGAATCGCAAAAAATTTCAGCGATCAAGAACCAGAAATAGCCTCACCATTAGGTTGAATGAGCAGCAGATTCAGTTACATGGCGTTTTTTGCATTGCAATTTCCATAATGGAAGCTAAAAGCCTTATGAAGGCAATTTAAGTCCAAATAAATAATGAGTGCATTATTAACAAATAACCATGAAGTATTTTAATCATCAAAAAGACAAATTAATTTAATTTAAGGTACTCGCTTGCGATGCAAAAGCAATTGCACATATCGTTGCCTTCAAGCAGACAGTCTTCCCTGCGGCGCAAAAAGAAGAAAAAGGAAGCCGAAGAGCGCAATTTGGACAATATCGAGTTGGGCTTGACGGATCACTATGACGCCGAAGTTGAAGAAGACGAAGACGAGCTGTCATCGGAAGGCGCAGACGTTCAGAAGAACACCGTGTCGTTCCCCGACGAGATGGAACGTCACTTGCCCACCTTGCACGAACAGTTCGGCACAAAGGCCACCGATCTGCGTCGAGGAACGCCGTTTCCCATCAGTTTGGCGCTGTTCATCCTCATTGTCTGGATCTGCATGTCGGCCGCGCTGTTCTGCATCTGGGAGGAAGAATGGGGGTACTTCATGTCCGTCTATTTCTTCTTCGTCTCTATCAGGTCAGATACGTTTTATTATGAAAATTTAGTACGTAGATTCATTAATCCATTTCAAATAATTTATGTTCAACACGTGCGCCACTGAGTATCTACATCATGAGCGCAAACTTCTTGAAATGGTTTCAGGAATCTGCGTACTAAATTTCCCCATTACACCATGTAATTTATTCGACTGAAGTCTGTGGAAAACAAACAGGGATAAGTAATGTGACTCTTCCTTCCGAAAATTACACCTCTTTCTCGAAAAACACAAATCGATCAAAAACTACGGTTGTAACAAGTGCGCTGTAGGATATTATGGGAATTTAAGTAGGTTTCCCTTGTCCGTTAAGGTTTCACTTGGCTGTTAAGGTAAAAGCTGTACAAGCAAATGGGGAAAGTAAATGGGATGTCTGGTCAACCTAGTGCAGAGAGTGCGGTTTTACACATTACTTTGCGATATGCTAGCCGGAAGGGGCGCCGGCGGAGTGAAACTCGCTGGCGCCACGACGACCACTTGCGGACGCCTCGAGGGCTTCGAGCAATGCGGAGAGAAGAGATCGCATTGCGCAATGCGCATCGTTCTCTCTCACTCTCCGTTCGCAACCCCGACGATTTACGAGCCATCTCGCCCTGGGGCGCCGCTCTCGGTTCACGATCTACGGCCCCTTCGAACGCCACCGATCGCCCACCTCCGCGCGTCCACCACAAATCTCAACGCAGCATGACACACTATACAATCTCAAAGTACACGCGTACTTGCATACTGTAGACTTTAGCTCAATTAGTGTGTCGAAAGCGTTTTCATTACCATATGATTTGTCGACATCTTTAACTACCAACCATACCTGTAACCAGGGAGTCTAGTTACATATTGGCTCCCCTGGAGGAACCCGTTATGTAGCTAGCTGCATGCACCCCCCTCCGGACAAGCACTGGATAGAATGCTAACAGGTAAAGGTAAAAAAATTGAATTTTCGAATTTCGCGCCAAAATTCTGACACGAATTACCGTACCCCGGCGACCTCCCCGGCCGCCAGCATGTAGCTGACCTCGGACCAGGGTTACAGGTACGCTACCAACCCATCACAGTTTCATTGAAACAATCATATTTTCAAGTTCAGTGAAACATACACAACAACATAGTATGCAGCATATACTATGATACCATCATCTTTCATGAAACTCTAAAATGCTGCATCGTTTCTACAATACCAGTGACCATGAATTATTATTTGCTAACGCCTGTGCCCCTGCTTAAAAAACGTATTATTGATGCATTTCAGTACGGTCGGACTGGGAGACGTGATTCCGAACAATCAAGACATGATGTTGGCGAATTTTATTCTCATTCTCATCGGACTGGCACTGCTGTCCATGTGCATTAACTTGATTCAAAGATGGATTGAACATCTCCTCGACGACATGCTGCAACAATTCGTCGAAGAGTTCGAGAAAATTGCCGCCGTGGTCGCCGAGGAAGAAGAAGAAGTGAAACCATTCGAAATCGGCATTTCCGGTATTCTTTTGTTATTTAAAAACAGATTACTGTCGGCCGTGAGTTCGTAGACACCTGAATCCATTTCAAGCGCCACGCACACCATAGTCGCTTGAAATGGATTCAAGTGTCTAGGTACTGACGGCTGACAGAATATACCGTATGAACCAGCAGGGGCAAAATAACTGTCTGTATCTATTTTTTATATAATTATATCGATTTGAAATGTTTCACTAGATAAACATCGGCATTTACTCTCCTGGGTACGGTTACTCCCGAAGCAGTTGCCCGTAAATCTCTTCCTTACAGTTTCATCAACAAGATTTTAGATTATCTTCTGATGAAAAGTACAGCGCATAGAGCAGGTTTGTGTCAGTGGTGTGTGTTATCACCGCACACTCCTAGCACCGATATTCTTACCTGTACTAGTTTGTTCCCGTTCCTGTCCTGAATGTCACTTTTGTCCCTACTGTCGTGTCCACTGTCAACACACTTGGTTCATTTTTCAAACATTTTTGCATATCCCATGTTATATTTCCTTGACTTTAATTATTTAATTGATTGTGTCAAAGACCAAACGGTGAACAATTCTGTCTCATTTTCTAGCGTTCTTTGAGCATGTAAAGAAACACTGTCGTTTCTTCCTGCGATGCGTTTATTTATCACAACAATCACACTTTTTGATCACTTTTGCAATAGTTTAGCTTTGCTAAAATTGTAGAATTCTAATTTGTTTTGAATTGCAGGAGCATTGGCAGCAGCCCCACTTGCGTCCATTGGACAAGACAACAAGTCGTGGAATGTGGCCGATTCTGCGAAAAGCTGGTTCGCTGACAAATTGGCTAGCAACCTGGTTAAGAACCATGTGAACGGAAGTCGCAACAGTCTCTCGTCATCTTCGGAGGACACTGATTGGGAGGAGGAGAAAGCCGCGGGACAAACGCCTGATTCCTCAAGGCGAGCTTCCGTCAGGGTCAGTGATTTAATTGTCAAGTATAAGCCTAAGCCTAAGCCTAAGTCTAAGCCTAAGCATAATGCCTTCTGGATGCAGAGAGTCAAAATCTTTTGCCATCGGCAAAGAAGAAAACTGCGGTTTGGTCTCGAAACGTAAATCATGACAAATGAAATGATTTTGACTCAGGGTCTCATGAATGGCGCAAACTTGAGCTCGCTGAGCATCGCCGAGGTGTAAAACATAAACTCACTGAATCCCGCAACGATGGTGAAGGTTTATGAATTTCTTTTCCTGAAGGTTACGTACCGTAGAATAAATCATGTTTTAATCAGAATATGCAAATATGTAAACTGTCGTCCACTGATGAGTGAGCGAAAAAATCAAAAACAAATATTTATATCTGCACTTTAGCTTTCCAGACTCACTTGTGATCAGATCAACGATGTTCATTTATCTATTTGATAATTTGTAGGTGAACGCCAAAGTTCGGCCGAAACGCCGCAGATCGCACCACAACATCGCGGCGATGCGAGCTATGCAATTGATGTCGAAGTCCACACCTGGCGGTGGCGGTTTCAAGAACCAATTACTGTCGAAGATGATCGCCAGCGATAAGATGCATCTGCTGGAAAGCACGATCAAACACAAAACGAACATCAGGTGAGCATTTGGAGGTTAAAGTACTCCGTAACCAAGCTCCGAGGTGTTTTCAGGTCAAAAAATTGGGGGAGTTAACATGGAAAATATCGACAAAGTCAGGGGGTTAAATTTCGTACCCCAAAAATTTCGGCGGGAATTCAAATTTAAGTATTAAAATTTGAATTTTACCGTAATTTTTTCGGGAAAGGGGGGTTAACAAAACATTTATGTCAACATCTATGACCAACCCCCACAATAAATCAACGAAATGAAACAGACTGTGGGAATGAAAAATTTGCCCTTTTTCATTGATTTCGCAATTCAGTGGAATATTTTCACAGATACGCGTCAGTACAAACGGACAATGAGTTTACCGAGCTGCTCAACTTTCTTGATATTCCGAAGAACGAACAGGTAGAAAACGGTTCGATTGCTGGGAAGTTGTCGCAGCGGACCGACCATTCGTATCATACGGCGCTCGAACGAATGTCGAGTGAGGACAGTAGAAGCATCCACATGCGCTCGCCGACGGTCAACTTCATGGAGATGTTCACGGACAGCGGTATTGCTGATCCGACCGATTCGGCCGTGACGACGCCGCACGCGTCCATGGTGCAAAGCATGAGCGACGACAGCCAGCCGGCCCACCAACTCAATCGGTGGCTGGGAATGCAGGTCTGCTCCAAATGCGGTCACGTGTCCCGCGACGGACGGGTGCTTCAAGATCGCGCCACCAACCCGCGGAATTCGAGATCCACATCTCCAGTCGAAGATGCCAAACACGTCTCGTTCAAAATCCCCGAAGATGCTCGTTCTGTGTCGAGCGAAGAAGAACTGAATTATATCTGCGTACAGTCGAATGTCACTCCTCCTGATCCTGAAATGATCGCCGATCCCATCACCGAATATCGTAGGGCGGTAGACGAACGACACATTGGTCGGTTGACGAATGGGTTCAGGACGGGCTCGTCTCCCGTGGACGAAGACTACTTCCAGGACGCTCTGGATTGGTCGTCGATTGACATTGACGATCGCGCCTCGCTGCTACCAACTCGGTCTTCGCCGATCGATCTGGTTGCTGGTGGAAAATTCGACACAAAACGACTATTGCCTTCACCGTCGTTATCTGTTTCTTCATCACGATCTTCGCTTAATGTTGATGAAGACAAGAGCACACTAAGACTCAGTCCGACGATTATTTCGCTGGTCGATGAGCTGATCGAAACAGTGGTGGACAGTTGCGATTTTGACGAGAGAATGGCGAAAGGAACGCCATCTCATCTGCACCTCAGTGTAACTGATTTACCGACCATTTCGCTTTCGAGCGAATCAGAAGCGCCGGACATAAGCGAAGAAACGTCTGAATTACAGGAGCCAAGGTCTTCCGTCTCATTCATACGTGTCCCATCGGTGGTGGTTCATTTGGCGAAGGCGTTGGCCGACGAAGCTGTTGCTCAGGTGAGCGACCTGCCGAAATTTGTCGGCCGATAATCGTTGCGAAGCCGACGACTACTTGCTTTATCGCATCGTAAAATCCGCGCGGCTCTGTGCATACTGGGTTGCTGGCGGCCGTCTAAGAAAGACATTTATTTTCCAGCAGATTTATCGTCGGTGCGCAGCTGCTGGTGATCTATGCAACTGCTATGTATATCCAGTGTCGACTTATTTATCGCCTTCCGCCCCGTTTTCGTGCCAGGACCAAACCGCGTGCAGAGAATCGCCGTTCGCTTCCCGTATCGCCTTTGATGTGTGCTAATTATTCGATACGATATGATATATAGATGCGAAAATCTATTCAGATGAAGTATCTTGGTATGTGCCGAAAACGAGGCAAAATAAATTTCCGCTTCTATTCGTCTGAATAAATTCACAATCCAAAACGCAACGTTGTTTTTGATTCTTATTGTGGTTGGCGGAGCATATCAGGATTGGAATTCAAAAGCAATGAGGACAAATTCTTTGATGAATGCTAGGCAATAATAAATACTAATTTGGATGTCTTTTTCTGAAGTGAGCCTTGTTTCAAAACCTTCGGTCATCCCTCTGGTAACTACAGTTGGTTCCGCGGACATGGGCTATTGAGCGCGGACATCGCGTCCATGTCATTTGATACAGTCGAACCCGGTTATTAGAGCATGCAGGGGAATTCGAAAAATTGCTCTTAAATTGTTCGATCAAAACTTGTCTTCAGGTAGTGTGCTACCATACTGCCTTTAAAGAAATAATTTCTCAGAAGGTAATGGGCGAGCGAGCGAGTTAATCAGCGATATCGCTGAGCGGTGTCGCTCGCCGCACTTATTTTTTCCGTCAAGGTCAGCAATGACAGCGGTATCGCGGGAGACTATGTACAGTTAACTCCTCTCATAGGATAACTTGCGGTATCAATTACTTGAACATATAACAACGTGTAAGAACGCTACGCAGTCCTGCGTAGCTGTTTTATGTGCTATTGTGTGTTAAAACAATTGATACCGCAAGTTATCCTGTGAGAGGAGTTGACTGGACGTGTGCATCTTATCGCTTGCCGCTGTCACCGCTGCGGTGAAAGCGATGACACTATGTGCGTTCCTTACCGACGATAAAATCACCGTAAGCTTGACATCCGCGCTTATGGTACATTCATAGTCACCCGCCAACCCGCTGACCTAATAACCTCGGCGGAACCTCGGCGGACGAAATTTGTATGGCAAACGGATGACCTCAGCGGTCCCCGCCAGGCGCGGCGCTAGAAAAAAAAGACGGAGAGGAAAATTTTTCAAAAAATTTCGCCACTACGTGGCGAACACGTTTTTTTCCACCAGTTTTTCCGCCACTACGTGGCGAATACGTTTTTTTCAAAAAGACGGGGGGTATTTTCCCCCTGTTCCCCCCTAGCGCCGCCCCTGGTCCCCGCCGCCGATCGGTCCAGCTTTGATCGAAAGCGGTGACCGCTGGCGGCAACCGTACACCGCTGACCGCGCACCTCAGCGGGTGAGCGGGTGACACTATGAACGCTTTCATTATGCGCACTCAATAGCCCATGTCCGCGGAACCAACTATACATTCCTGGTTTGCAACAACCACAATTCGATTCGTTTCCTGCCTGTTGTGACAAAACTATTGCTGATCATTGAACATGTATCGTTTTGCGAGTGTGTACTATTCGGACTCTAGCCAGAGGAAGAGAGCAGTTGCTGCAGTGAAGTCTCTTGCGGAGTCGTCTACTGGTCGCGGCGTGTTACACGGCTAATGAACGACTGCAATTGACGCGCGGGTGGTCCGGAGGACGGCGCCTACGTCAGAACGAAGAAGGACGGCAGCCATGTCTCTTCATTTGTCAGACAACGCCGTTTGGACGCTGTTCCTCCGTGTCAGCCCCGCCGAATTGCAACGTCCGTCTCACCGACCAAACGATTAGCATCAATAACAGGGCGCTCAGCGTCGCCCGATACAAAAAGCTCGACGGACAGACGGACAGGCCGGCACCGACGTCTGTTCACGTTTTTCACTTCACTCAAACAACATTATTCTTGCTCTGTTTTCTTTTTGTCAGAATGACGAAGTAAAATTGTCTTGGGGGCTGGCATAGCAAGCAAACGTTCCACAAATATTATTAATAGTGCAAAAGTCAATTTACTGTTTTTGCTGGCTGTAAATAATGCAAATAAATATTAGTAACGATATACTCTTCCAGATACAAAATGTCAACCGATCCCAGTTCTATGAGGTGTTAGGACATCACTCCAAGCACACCAGAGGCGAATGAAATACCGTAGTAAAATATTCCTAAGCTTATGTGTAGGCGCAAACTATTCCTAAAGGTGAGGCTATACTTCGAATAATACGTGTTATATAACACCTGTTATGCACCAGAAATCACCGCTTGGGTCCCACACTGAGAGCTCGTTCTCGGCCAAAACTTAATTGTTTTAGCTGAGTTTGGACTTTTTGAATAGAGAATGATACCGGCTACAAATTATTAAAAAATCACAAAAATTCATACAACTATTGGCGGGAATTTTAAAGTTTACTTTAAGAATTCAACTGAAACAACTCATGTTCTTGAAGTAAACTTTAAAATTCCCGCCAATAGTTGTATGAATTTTTGTGATTTTTCAATATTTTGTAGCTGGTATCATTTTCTATTCAAAAAGTCTAAACTCAGCTAAGCGATTAAGTTCTGGCCGAGAACGAGCTCTCAATGTGGGACCCATGCGGGGATTTCTGGTGCATAACACGTGTTATCAGGTTGTCCGGAAAGTTCGTGCAACTGTACCAGAACTGCGCGCGTGAAATATTTAGTTTATACCATCGTGTAG
>JAQGCX010001096.1:0-12269 GCA_034700205.1 Plectus parietinus
GTGTGTTTGCTTATTTTTTGGCTTAGGCTTAGGCTTAGGCTTAGGCTTACACACTAGTCATTTTTATGGTAGGCCCCAAAGTCAGTGTTGTTATTGCTGCGATGGGCTTAGGCTTAGGCTTAGACACTAGTCATTTTTATGGTAGACCCCAAAGTCAGTGTTGTTATTGCTGCGATGTTCTTATGTTTCATCGTTAATCGTTGTCGCTTTGCAGTTGAGGGAGTGTTCGGAGCTAGAGACGGAATCGACGCGCGTCGCCGCCCGTCTCAGTGAAGCGGTAATTCCCCTGTTTTCCGTGCCGCCGGTCAAGTGTTTAATCGATTTCCACGACGTTGTGTGCAGGAACGCGAGCTGTCGCAGTTAAGAGCGTGTTCCGGCGCCGAGATCGAGTCGCTGAAACGCCTACTGGACGAAAAAATTCGCAAAGGTACTGCACTTTAGCATTAGCATTACTCGCGATCAACAACATAAAAATAGTGACTGAACGCGTGACTAGACAGCTGAAAGCATCGCATAATTGCATGCTGCGTTGCTGCTCGTTTTGTCGAAAAACATCAGACGGAATTGTCGATACTTTGCATCTCGAGATATCCGAGGAGCGAATTCAGTCTTCCACGCAGTTCGTCCACGGCATCGCTGACATAGGCGCGCACTTCCTGACGTTCGCGGTCGTCCATTGGTCGACCGCTGAGTCCAAGCACAACGCGACCAATGTCGATGTGGCGTGTGGGCAGCCAGTCGTCGACCGGCGTCACCGTCGTGTCGCAGCTCGTGGCCTGACTGCTCGTGGGTCCCACCGTGGTAGTGGTCGCTACGATACCTTGGAATAATAGAGATGATCTATCGCGAATATAGTACCGCTTACCACTGTCATAATTACTCTTCGGATCCCATGCAGTGGCGGCGTCAGCATATGAATTGATGGGATCGGTCGATTCGCTCTGGAACATTCGAAACGCGGTGCCCGGTCCGTTGCGAGCGATTGGTGGATTGCTCGCGGGTCGCTTCGATTCTTTCGCACTGTCCGATCGACTGCGATGAACTTTCGTTGTAGAGGATGGTTTCGTTTCCACAGGTACCACATAGATAGTAGTGTTATCAGACCTGCAATTGATTGAGTGATCGTCGCTTTCTAAACATTGCCGGCAACTAACGCTGCAGCGGTTTGATCGTGCAACTGTATTGCTTCATCTTCGTCGTCGTCTTGCATTCGCAAGTCGAGGGACAAGAACATTTCGGAATGGTGATGTTCCTTCGACTGTTTCTTTTTCGTTTTCGCGGGCTCCTTGTGAGCAGCCAGCCCGATCATACTTTTGCTCGTTCGCAGACTGCCCATGCCTTCTTTGATCGTGGCGGCTTTCGTGAAACGAGCTGACAATGCCGATAGTCGTTTCAGCGTTTGTTCACACGTGATTGCGGTCACTTTGAGCGCATCGTGAAATGCCCCCGTCCAGTAAATGTCGTTCAGTCCGACTGCTTGACGGCACGAATTGACGTACTGTTGGGATTGACGAACATGTCTGCAAGTAGAATCAGAATTTTTCCAACGGTTCACTGGAAATCGATCCAACACCCCTCAATTGAATGTCGCGCGCTAACAAAATCCAGAATTTATTTCATTGAGTATCATTATTTCGTATGATTCAAATCCATTTCTAGTAAACGTCCCACAACGACATTTGGTCGCTATTGCAGATCTAAAATTCTGGGGTTACGGTGCTTCCTACAGTACGCTCTTTACTGTCAAAGAAATTATGAGTATAGAATCAGGGGTGCTCTGAGGGCCCAAGTATCGCAGACTCACCACCCTTCCTACCTCTGTTTGGCTTAGGCTTAGGCTTAGTGTGGCGAGCGTAGCCACACTAAGCCTAAGCCTAAGCCTAAGCTCAGTCGGTGGCAGACGAACCTGTCCATGTTGTGCTCCAACCACATTCTGGCGAGAACATTAGTCGCGTCTTCTTGCGTCTCCTGCATTAGTTCTATCCACTCTTTCATGACCAATGGCTCAATAATTATCCCAGCTTTCATCATGCACAATAATCCCTGAAAGCAAGGATCGTTGTCAGTTATGAATAGTGGTGATAGGGAAGCTGCGTGCCTGCTGAAGATACAAGTCGCCTCGTTTGACGTAAGGCGTCAAGAATTTGACGGTCATGGCCAGATCGACGGTTCCCAGATTGCGTTTCATCTGCGCGAACGTGACCGCTAGACGACGGGCACAGGCCCGCTGTGCGTCGCAATCTTGCAAAATCTATGTCGTTCTCTGTTATCTTCTGCTTGAAAGAAGACAATGATTACCTCGCATCGTGGTTCACAATCCTGATGAAAGCACGGCGACTTGGACAGAAGAATGGTGATATGGCGTAGCTCTGTATAGCGATACGTCTCCATCGCCTTGACAAGCTGCTGACAAAGCAATTCGCTCGCGTGCTCACCAGTTTTTTCGTTGTCCAGAAACTCCATTCGGAACTGAACAGAGTTATTATATGCGGCTCATAATGGACTGAAAACTACCTTGTAACCGCTGCTGCCTATTAAATATAGAGCGACGGCGTTCGCCTCGTTTTCTGGATCCAAAAACAGCGCACGGCCCAGTTTGCTAAGCGCAGGTTTAGCCAGCGAGTTGCAGCAGTCGCGTTGACACTTGCATACGACTTGGCAATGCTGCATGGCCGCTCGACAGGGACATTTGTGACTCTTTAGACAGCCTTTCTTCCCGCTGCTGCACTTGCAGCCTTTGGTGGGACGTTCGGTCTTCATGTGATTGGGGGTGTGCTTCTTATGGGCTTGTCGACAGCAACGCTGACACGCACAGCGTTGCGAGCAGGACTCGCCGTAAGCGCGGCACTCACACCACGGGGCAGGACACGGCTGGGCGGCCGGCGGCAATTTCTGCTGGTCTGCAAAAAGACTTTAGATGGCTTTCCGCTCGCCAGTGCGCCGGTGCCCGCCGATCACCTTTTCTCTTAAGCGAGCCCGTACGCTTGTTGTCGTCGAGTCCGTCGACGTTGGGCGCGCAGCGACACGCAGTCGGCGCTTGGTTCAAACAGTCTGCACCCAGATGTACCGTCTCGCAGTCGTTGGTGCACGGACGGCCCGCGTTGACGCACTCGCAGGCATCGTCGGGCGAGTTACCGCAGCGGCGTGAGGCTGCTGCGCAATCGCAGCAGCGAATGGCCGCCGTCGTCAGTGATCGGTCCATCTGGTCGCTGTAGTACTGACAGTTAAAAATCGCACCGTCCACGGTTTACGCGTGCCGTTCTGCCCCTGTCGATTATCGTATGGCGGGGCGGCCCACTAATTGAGCCATTCGACTCCTGCCCGCCGCACGGCCGGTCTGGCGTTTCCGTCGATTCGTCAACTTCCGCGATTAGCTGATTTTTGCGTCTGATCGAGACAACTAGTTTTTGCTCTTCGACGTTTCCTTCCTGTGCGCGGCTTGTCGTTGTCGGCAGACTTTTAGCACCGTCTCGTGACGTAACGAGCGCTGTCGACTAGGGGGTGCGGGGAAACACTCGCGGATCAGCGGACATCGCCCGCAGGGAGCCGGCAGCCGTCTAAGGAGCGGACGACTCGTCTCAATTCAATTTCATCGACGGCGCCTTGACTGGCAGCGCAAAACAGGGTTCGTCCTCATCCTGTCCTGCATCATCCACTCGTCTTAGCAATCGTACAAGCAGTAGCAACTACGGGCTGCGACTCCACGGGAGGTCTGGGCTTATTGTTAAAGGCCCTTGTCTTCCGATAAAGCTGCGCGCGTAGAAGGCGTGACAGGAGGCGGGCCTCGATTTGGTCGGTGTGACCACAAGCGCCCAATCGTGCTTGAATAAAAAAAACGCCACCTGTTGGTCAGTGCGAGAAATAGTCCAGAGAACGACGGGACATGAGAGCCGCAGCGCTATGTTAATGCATATGTGGTAGGGAGAGCTGCGACCCAGGGAGACCTGCGACCGGCCGTAGTTTGGAAATTCTAAATATTTTTTGCACTATTGGGTATTGGGTTGTAACTATTGCTATTGGGTATTGTTACATGTCTACCGCAGATGCGTCACTAAGGCTTATTAGGACGCCATTTGATGAGACCATTGTTACTTACTTCTCTATCGGAGCAAGGGGCTTTTGGAAACAAAATGATGCCCAATGTGCCGGACGTCCTCGCGCAACTGGCGCCACCGACACGCCCGAAAGCAAGGGCGTTCGCCCAGTAATGTTTTACGGCCGCCACAGATCTAATCGTCGGTACCAGCCGAAAAATATTTACGCGCGGCTTAGATCGCGACTAAGTCATCGGCAATCACAGCATCCGTCCTGATCGCGCGTCGTGTACTTGCGCGCGGCTTCGTCAACGCCTCCGCCCTCCTGCACGCGGTTTAGACGGCCGAGACAACAATTGAGCATGGTATAAATAAAATTCGACACATACATTCTGTATTTGGGTAGGGCGAGCACAGGCGACGCACTGCAAACAATACTACGCGAGCTGTCGTAACGTTTGCGCTTCTAAGTCAGGGGCAGCGTTCAGCAGCGACTCGACTGTAATGCCAACACGGCAGGAACAACTTAGCACGCGATCCGGAAGACGTCAGGCGCTCTCACAAGTAGTGACGATACTACGCAGCTGCCCGTCGACACCGATCAGTTACAATCACATTCATTGCTGCAGTTTTCAGAAAAATGCATTCCATTCATAGACTGAAGAGAGCACTCGCACAACAGTTGTGTTTGTTGCCGTTGTCTTTCATTGCTGCCATCTTCACTCCACTACGTCCATTTGTTGCAGAGCAGGAACTGACGACGGCTGTCGAAGACGAACGGAACGAAATCAAAGTGCTGAAGAGGAAACATACCGCCAGCTTGAAGGTTTATCCTTGCTGTCTGTTGCATGTGTCGGCATAGGTGCTTTGGGGGTATTAACCCCTCCCCCCAACCCGGTCAAAAGTGGGCGGAGTTTTGTTACCCCCCTCTCCCGCCGACCGAAGGCATTTTGGCGCAAAAATTCAAATTTTAGTACTGAATCTGAATTCCCGCCGAAATTTTTAGAGTACGGTATGCTAACCCCCTGACTTTCTCGATATTTTCCATGTTAACCCCCCCCCCAGCTTTTTGACCCGACAATACCTATGATGTGTCCTCATCGAATCTATGCAGGAACTGCGGTCAGAACTGTCGACGATGAAACGTCGTCTGAACGCGTACGAGTCGGGCACCGCGTCGCTGGGCGGACAGAGCGATGCACTACCTGAAGGCGTTTCCAACTCTTCGCGCGCATCGTCGGTCACTTCGTTGGAGGCGGTGACTGGTCAGCGATCCTCCACTGACGCGTCGTCTCCTGTCACTGGTGTTGTTGGCACGAGCAGTTCCACCGGCGACAGCGGCAACGGCGACGCTCTGGAGGTAAATTGCATCCACTACCTCTCTATTGCTTGTGCAGGTATACTCATAATTTCTTCGACGGTAAAGAGAGGTGTATAAAGCACCGTAACCCCAGATTTTTAGATCTGCAATAGTGGCGAATTGTCTTTGTTTGACGTTTATTAGACGTTTATTAGAGATAGATTTAAATCATACGAATTAATGATAATCAGTTCAATATATTCTGGATTTTGATAGCGTGCGACATTCAATTGAGGGGTTTTCGATCGCTTTCCGGTTAAACATTCGAAAATTTCTGACTATACAAATTTCCCACGATTGAATCTCTCTCTCTCTCTGCTTATTATCCCTTCTGAATGTTCCCTCTTACAATAAAAATGACGGCGTCCAGACCGACCCCTCCACGCAAACCATTTCATATTTTTATAATCGGTTCGTGAAAAACGGGCGCCAAATACGATTTGCGCTTTGACGCCTTGCCAAAATTTTGTTCACAACGCAACATTTTTTGCCCTCCCGCCAAAGACCGTAATTTTGCGCTAGCCGCTATAGGACAGAGTGATACAGTATGCTTTCGACCCGGTCGGATTTCGCAGCTACCGATAGTTAGGGTTGCTAATCCTCCTACTGACAGTAGAATACTCCTACTTTGGAGGGTAAAACTCCTACTGAGAATCTCCTACTCAGTACGAGGAAAAATCTCCTACTTTGAAGCCCAAGCCTCCTACTTCTCCTACTTTCACGATAATTTAACTTTTATTGTAGAAAAATTAACATGGCGACTGCCGCATTACAGTTAATGGTGGCGGGAGTGATAAAATGAACTATCAAATGCGATTAAAACATGTTCAGATTTCAGGATTTACGTCATATATCTTCAAAATTTTCGCCTCCAGCGGGGCCAAGGGCGCTTAAGCGCCCCCTGGACCCCCATACGCGACGGCGCGAAAAATTTTTAATGCTTGAATTCCCGCACTTTTCATACTGTAGAAGAAATCTCCTACTTTGGAGCTTTCAGGATTTGGCAACCCTATCTATGACAGCAAGCAATGTCAAATTTCAAAGCTGAAAGGTATTTTACTAAAGATGCTTTGTGCAATATGCGCTGCTGGCGGCCGATTATTCTTGATGACCGATGCCACATATTAGTAATATTTGTGGTTCAAGTGTCGGATACCTTACGACAAAAACAGGAAACAATGATTTTACTTGCTGTAATCAATGATTTACATTGAGTTTTCGGTGCTTCTCGTTTCTGTTGACATGTTTAGCATCATTAATTTGCGGGTCATTATTACTCAAAAAACGCTTTGGTACCGCAAATAGTGCAGGCAAATTTTTGTACTTCGGTATCTATCTTTATGATCTCTCTGTCTCCAAGCACCAACTTTTGTCTATGTATTCCGTGCTGTAATAGTATTATTTGAGTGTTCCTGTAACATATGATAGAGTAGCTATTTGATTGTTCAGATAAATGCTATGTGTTACAAAACAATACAAAGAAATAAGCGTTGATACAGTTTGTTACCACACAAATTCTAACAACCTGAAACTTCAAGCAGCAACCAGAGGGCAATCTCATTTTTACTGTATTAGAAGCGCACTCTCACATTCGTCTATTAAAGGGAATCCTGAGTCAAACACAATTTACGTCGAAAAGATGTAATCGATAACGTAGATTCCGAATTTCGCATTAATTTTCACTGATTCGACCCCTAAATTGTCTTTGATTGGTCCTATCGTACTCAATCCATAAATTCTGTCCAAAATCCAGCCGAAATAAGTTTTCGCAAATGAATTAAATTTCCGAGTACTGCTCTATTCTGAACAGAATTAAAGTTTCGCTTAACCAAACTCTATTTTTGTCTTCAGTCGCGTCAAAGTTGCTGAACTTGATGTTTTCATCAGTGATTAGTCCAGATCGTCCAAAGTTTTCTGACCAAGCCCTTCTTGTTTGCTGATCGTGATAAAGCTTACAGCTTTTAATTTTGGCGACAGTTTATTGGTGAAATCGCAAAAGCGAATATGAGAATCAGATTTGTTTTCCAAACAATCTATCGTGACTCTACGATTGGTATTTAAAGCATGGGAAACAACAGACATCATTATGTCGACGACATTTTTACCATGCAGCTTCAAAGTAACTCGAGGAAATCGAGAGAGAATTTGAAGAATTGCATCAGGTAACAGCTCTTTTCTGACTTGAATTAGCTCTGCTCTCCAATCAGCAGAACATATCAATATGAAAGCAAACGTTGACAGAGATAAATCCAACTGATCAACTTGTAATGAAAGTTTCTCGTGCTTGTAGGAGTTGTGCAAAGCGATAGCAAAACGTCGGCTGACTCTTTCTTGAGCGAGGCAGGCAGTTAGCGGCTGCTTCATCATGGAAACCAACTTTTCCACCACCAGATAATCCAATAGACACTTTTCTTTCAATTCCACTTTCAGCGTACCATATTTTGATGGCATGTCATTAAATAGTAATGTTCGTACACTGTAACAATATTTATTAATAACAGAACGTGAATCTGAAATCTGAAGAAAAACGTGTTTGCCACGTAGTGGCATTTGCCCCCCGTCTTTCGTTTTCTGGCTACGCGCCCGTAGACCTTGGCTACTATTTCTTGAATACGCTATATCCGATTTCATTAAAATTTCTGTTGGTTCTGTACCGCTCAAAAATTCGGTGAAGAAATAGACAGGAATCGTTGCTCACGGACTAATGTTACGAATTGGGCCGTAGCCAAGGCGCGCTGCTATGCACTGGCGCAAAGGAAAGACGGCAGGCGGGCAGTTGCACGAGTGATAGGCAACTGACAGCGTTGTTTACAGCAACTATTTTGTAACAAGTAAGTCAACAACATCAGCTATTTCTATTTCTCGGAGGCGGCTGGTGATTAATGCTGAAAAACTTGTTTCAACGTTCATCGATAACAAAGGCGCTGTTACATTTTCTTATGAGGACTGAACTGGTGTATTGTGGGGCCATCACAAATACTCTCGTCCTTGTAGGCTTCAAATGCTTCCATTTCTTTACCAGACTGGACGACATGCTGGTATTGTAATTAACTTGTAATTCCACTTGAGGTTCAGATGGGATATTGGCAATGAAGCTGAATAGGCAGTTCAGGTCGTTGTCGAAGTAGTGAAGGTGCCCGCAAAACTTCAAATTGTTCCATTTCTTCAAAAGCCTGGGCTAGATGGTAGTATTTTGCTTCTTTTGTGATTTGTTTTGAGTTGTAACACTTACTTTTACACTATGAGAATCAATATATCACATTTTATTCAGGCAATTGTGTACTTGTAGGTTTTTGAGTCCGGTTGGAAACTCTTTTATTGTCTCGAATACGAATCAAAGAAGGTTATTTTTCTGTGCAAAAATAATTGATTTATTAACATAGTTTTAAACAATGATCATTGGATTCTGGCATCAAAATTTCGTCACAGATTGAGACAAACCATTTGAACGGCGGTCATATGGGCTCGTTGTGAAAAAGTATCTCTCACTAACCAGCACATCATTGAAGTAATGGTAGCATTTGAGTCCAACGACGAAATACCAGACATGAAGCAGAATATTTAATAAACATCCGAGCATCACGATTAAGAAAGTCATCACTGGAATAAAAGATGTATTTGCACTTTGAATGATGAATTCCAATTAATTTCAGGGTGATTCATTTATCTATTTTCCATTTGAAATTGGAACTGTAGCCATTTTTAGAACAAAGATGCTATTTTTTAGATATTTTAGAGTAAGCTGGTCCTCTTTTAGGGGGTATTGTTTCCCTAAGTTGCAAGCAATTCGTTATCTGCGTTTTTTCCACCAGCACTTTTTACTAAAATGCGTTTCAACACGACTTTTTGGTCACCGTAATTTTTATTGCGCTGCAAGCTGGTTTTGTAGCCAGTGATTTGTCCAAATGTGATTTATTTTCTCATTGCTATTCAATAAAAATGCTAACCAATTTGTTTTGTTGAAAAATGATTTGATTGCAGCGCAATAAAAATTACAGTAGTCAGAAAGTGATTAACAAAATTGATCGCATTTTAGTAAACTTGCTACTTGGGAAAACAAAACCTGAATGGGACTACCTTACCCTAAAATATCAAAGAAAATGGCTCTTCCCTTTTAAAAAATGGCCACATTTTCAAATGGGGAACAGATAAAAGAATCATCCTGTAGCTTCATTTGCCAATGCATTTATGAGTGTTCAATTGATTTAAGGAGAGGGATTTTTAACTGCTATAAATAGTCAGAATGATGAAAACAAAGTTATTCTTGTGTGAAAAACAAAGTTTTCCTCAACCATTTCTTTAATAACGTCACATTTCATATCTCAAACAAACTCAGAAAAAATATTTTGATCAGCAACCTGTGTCACTTTTATTTGTCACAATTCTTACATTTGATGTCCATATCGATGTTGAATTGCATTTCGCAAATGAGCTTGAATGAATTTGCAAAATAATTCAGTTCATTTTCGGCAAAAGGACTTGTGATATAGATTACGATTGAGTAGACAGTGACGACCGAAAGACCCAATATGGCGGTCAACTAAAGAACAAATTGTGCAGCATCATCAAACTTCCTGGAGCAAATAATTTCGTGCGTTTATTGCTTGAAATTGTTTCTTCATTTACCGCGAAAAACCTGTTGTTTTGTTTACTTTCGGGGTCATTTTTTCAAAACTATCGTTTTATCTTGTCTTAATTCCTCGAAAGCAAATGAACACTGTTTGAAAAATTTTGCTTTTATTCGTAAATTGCGATTTTTTTTCGCTCTTTTTTGTGAAAATTTAGACTTTGGAACTTAACATCACTGGAAAACTCACGTTTATGAAAAGTGATGGGATTAGTAATTTTGGTTGCTCCATTAAAGCGCCAATAACAGCAAGACAGCAGACAAGTATTTCACTTGATGAAACAATAAGAGAGAAAATGGTGAACAAATTGCGGCGCTGTTCATCGCCTGATGTTGGAGTTGCAGTCCAATTTTTCGTTGTAAAGTTTACATTTGAGTGAGATGAGAAGCATAATGCAGGACTTCTTAGCGCACTCACAATTTTGTAAATTGCATAGACAATGATAATCAATGCCAAGATAATTGTTCCAGCCTGAAATATCATCGAAGAAATTCAATGAAATTTTTTCAAAATACCAAAATACCAAACCAATCTTTACAGAGAAGCAAAAACACAGGATACGCTTTTTGCTCATTTTTTATAAAATGAGCGACAAACTATCGTGTTTTCAGAAATGATAGTTCAATGTAGCCAGAGGTTGAATAATGAATGCAAATGTGCTACAATTTTCGACTCACGCAAAAAATCACGCGACTAATTCATTCATTTTTCAGGATTTTTCAGGATTTCAGTTATTTTTCGGAATTCCAATATTTCCCGGAAAATTCCGAAATAATTCCGTTTGCGATTGATATTTGAAGTATCTTACATTCCATGAACAATAAAAGTTGTCTACTTTGGGAAGTGAAAGTGCTCTAGTATTGGCCCTTTGCCCTTATATTTGAGACTGCGCTTCTATTAGAATAAATTCGGTAACCAACCTTGACCGGGATGCAAAAGCACGGGAAACACTTTTTGCCCATTTTTTTACACGGTATTCTGCAAAGACGCCTTGCTTGAATGTTTAATCGCAGCGCAACCAGCTTGATGCTGCCGTCTGCCGTCGAACTGTTACCTTACACTGATCGTTTTGCAAAACATTGATGCATCATGTTTTGGAGCAAGGATGATTCAATGTAACTGAGCACTACGATGCGAATTCCATGTCAAAGCAAGGTATTTACACAAAGAATTTATAATTGTATACGAGAGAGCAAGCCAGAGAAGAATTTTCTTTCTAATTTTTTCAAAACATTTCTTTTTCATCTCAACCTGAGTAGCATACCATTGAGAGATGAGTCATGCAGTCACGGACGCGCACCGACAAAAACAAACTGGCTTTACAAAACTGCAGCCAGCTTAGCAAATAGTAGGAAGTGTAGCAGTTTTTGGCTGATAGTTACAAGCGCGGAAAAACAATGCGTAATTAATTGACGTTGAAAAAAATCGTCGGAATACGCTGTGCAATGTGCTTAAATTTCGATAAATGCTTGTTGAACAACATCCATCATCCACTTATCAAATCTGAAACTGTTAAACCTCGTCTAGTACTTGTACGCAACCCCATTTGGCCTTTGAAAAAGAAACGACATGTGATTGTGAAGTGATGTTTTTTGCGCCATTTTTTCCTCGTGTATCTACGTTTTTACGTTTTTACGTTGTGTTGCAATGTAGTGGGCTCTATCGTTTCGTCATCCAGAGGTGGGCACCGGTTTTCGTCTGGGGGGAGGGGGGTACGTACTCCCCCCAAGATCAGAGCCTCATAATATCTAGTGTAAATTTTCCGGATCAAAAAAAAAAGGTCACCGGTTTTGAAACTTGAAGCAATAGAAAGGGGACCCTTGTATTGTTTATTTTTTTTGTACCCCCCAGGCCAAGGAGGCAAAAAGTACAAACCCGTCTAGGGGGGGTATGTACCCCCATACCCCCATGCCCACCTCTCACCTCTGCCGTCATCGGGGCTAGATACTACCTGGGAATCCAGGTTGATAGATCCATCGAGTCGTTAGATCCATCGGGTCGTTAGATCCATCATCAAATAAAGTGGCCCTGACATGATTGCTACATTTAATAGCTGTCAAAACCCAGGTCGTTAGAACCATCGTGCTGATAGATCCATCGGGTGGATAAATCAGGTGACTCTAAGCTTAAGCACAAGCCTAAGCATACTGTAAGACATTCAATAGCATCACTTTACTGTCGAAAAACATCGAAACAAAACATTACTGTCAAAAATAGCAGGATGTTTCGAACGGCGTTTGGTGGTCA
>JAQGCX010001097.1:0-12264 GCA_034700205.1 Plectus parietinus
TTGACAGTAGCGTAGCTTGATAAGGTCACTGAAGTAGCAAACTGAATGTTTGACTTGGGTTGACAGAATAGCCATTGAGATCTCTTTTATTCAATTTTTGCAGAGATGGAACCGAAAACCTTCCTGGCAAAATCTCAGTCAGAAACCGGTTCTCAGTGTTTTCCACCGCGTCAATCGATGAAGAAGTCTGTATGCGTGTTTCCTGGAAATTACGAAACAGACAGAGTTACGGTCATTTATGACGAGAGCATATTTTTAAACTTTGAGTTGCACATTTATCGACTCTCCATTAGAGTCCGTCTGATCCATGGAATAGGCTATTTAATGAAGTTGTTTGCAAATGAGAGTTGCGAAATATATTCTTCATTCAGCAATATAGTTCTAGCGAAATTCGTCTGTCAGGAGTAATTATGACAGTTCTCATAAATTGAAACTGACCAAAATAGCAAAAAATTGAATGTAGTGTAAGTCTTCTTTCAATATTTGCCCTATAGTGACTCTTGGTTTGCTTTTCCTGTGCATGCGGCAAAATTCGATCCGTTCAAGGACCACCCTCAAGGATCGCGCAAGCCCCCAAAAAAAAAAATTTTTGGTTCGCGCTTGATTCATTTACTTTCCTAAATATTTTACAGATGAAAATTCATAAATCGCTGCTATTATTACGGTAACAAAAAACAGATCTGAACTGTCACGAGAATACTCATTGATTTGTGAAAGGTGCTCATGTTTTGATATGAATCTCGATGTGTAAATCAAATAGCATTGTATCTTTTGTAATTTTTGCCAGGAACACCCATTCTAAGAATTAATAGAAATATTAGCGGCTATCATGCTTTTTAAATTGGTTAACACTTGGTGAGCAATGATTGATCTTCATACATGACACGGCAACCTTCTATTTTTCAAACATAATACGACAAGAAATTTAATAGTAAGCAAAAACTATGTTTAAGTTCTAGTTAAGTGAGCTAAATTTATGATAAAAGTAATATTGAAACTCATGCTATCAAGATACTTCCCCCACAATTTGGTCAAAATATCCGGCAAAAAGCGGTTGCTTTCATTGGTATTTGAATCGAAATTGACTTAAAGTAAGTCAGTTACTAACACGTAGTTCGCTGTTTCGGAGCGACATAGTCACTTTACGTCACTTCTTCTCGACGTTCCGATTTTCTTCAGTGTTCTTCACCGTTTCGAACAAACTGTGTGTTGCCGGATAATGGAAGCGAAACTCCGTAAACTTATATTCTGTTTTACGCATTTTCGTAGGCGAAAAACTCATTCTCTTCCTAGGAAATCAAGAATCGGAAGAATGAAATCCGGTTTTGAAGTTTTTTAAAACAGCGATACGTCAATTGGCAATGCGTGGGCAAACTGCCTGGAAAATTAAACATCTATGCACACACACATGAACAACAAATATTTTCGAAAAGTGTATCAACTATAGATGGGTTCCGTATTACCGGATCGAACCGAAAAATTCGGTATATTGAGCGATACCGGACCGGACCAAACCGAGGCCTTTTGTACTATGGCCACTTTGTCAAACAGAATCCCAACAAGATGAATTTTCGACAAAGTGGTTTCACTTTTGAAATTATCGTGCATTGTTTGAATCCCAATATCTTTGAAATACGAACCGAATGAAATTGGTTGGGATTCTGTTTGATAAAGTGTGAGTAATGTTGATAGTACTGGAACTGAATTTTGACATCAAAGCATTTTTTATGTCAAGAGGAGTATTTATCATGTCAAGAGGAGTATTCGGCGGGAAAGGAATCGACATTTTTGACAGTAGCGTAGCTTGATAAAGTCACTGAAGTAGCAAACTGAATGTTTGACTTGAGTTGGCAGAATAGCCATTGCGATCTCTTTTATACAATTTTTGCATAGATGAAATCGAAAACCTTCCTGGCAAAATCTCAGTCAGAAACCGGTTCTCAATGTTTTCCACCGCGAAGAAATCTTTAGGCGCGTTGCCTGGAAATTATGAACCAGACAGATAGAGTCATTTATGACGTGAGCATTTTTTTAACTTTTTGAAGTTTTGATCACGTTCGCGTACCTACCGTATTTTACTCAAGCATACGGAAATTTTTACCGCATGTACAGTGTAGTACTTGAAAATGGAGAGCAAGACAGGGGGGGGACAGCCGGGTGCCCCCACCTCTGACAAAAGCTCAACCTCCTCCGATCGTTTTGGAATTTTTTTACAGATTGGATCTTCGAAACGTGCGCCGTGTTGCTGGGAAAGAAAGAACATACAAGAAATGGTAATCTTTCATATTTCCAGTATACAAGAGTTTCCAATATGATTATGATAAAAAAAAGAGACTAATCCACTCAAGATACCCTATTCATTCTAATTGCAGAACATGTGCTACTATTTTTGAGAGATCCGTTGGCCGCTAGCAGCTTACCCAAAGAAAAAACAAAAGAGGGACTACAGTGTTATTTAACTAGACTCCTGTGGTACTATTAGAGATTGTGCATTAGTGATTATGCATTTGTATTCATTTTCTTATTGGTCCCTGTGTCTTTTTCATATATCGTATGTTTTTTGAAGTAGCAGATTATAAAATTTGAATGACGGCAACAAATATTTTTAAGGGCATCACAATTCACAATATGAGTGACAATCACTGGGCACAAAATTGTAATGTAAATAATCAATCGATCGGAAGATCGTTAATGATCGAACTTGAATGAAGACTGATGAGTTTTATTCGTAATTATTGCTAGTCATCAAACTTTTTACTGGACGAATAGCAATTTGGTTCTGCAGCATTTTTTCGACAGCATTCAGAAAGTTCTTCGATGTTTCTCGCGCCATTTCTCGTGCCAGTGCCATTTCTTGCAAAGCAAAATTCTTCCACATCGATCGGACTATTCGGCGGAAAGAGCACTGACATGGTTCTTTGGACAGTTGATTGAGAGCTGACAATCACAGAAAGTTCAAGAATGACAGTAGCAGAAATGGTTTGAGAGCTATGACTTGAGTCCGCGAACTTATATTCTGTTTTTCGAAGGCGAATAAATCTTTCTCTTCCCAGAAGAACAAGGTTCGGAAGAGAGAAATCCGATTTTGAAGTTTTTTACAATAGTGGTACGTCAATTGGCAATGCCTAGGCAAACTGCCTGAAAAAGTAAACATCTACGCACATGAACAAGAAATACTTTCGAAAAGTGTATCAACTATATCAACTATCAACTATAAATGGTTTTGGTATTACCGGAACGAACTGAATAATTTGGTATATTGAGCGATTTCACTTTCGGTATGTACCAGACCGAACCAAACCGTGACCTTTTGTGCTCTACCGAGAGAGCATACCGAGTAAGATCGGTTCGGAAAGATGAAAATTGTAAATTCTGCCGGTATCAAATCGAAAATGGAACGAATACCGAATCCAATGCGAAAAAACCATACCGTCAATCTATAATGTCAACGCATCTTGTTTCGTGAACGAAATTTCTCCACTATTTTTTGCCTTTATATCGCTTTAATTTGACCCGCAGTACGGAAGGAGCTTATAATACCTAAGAAAAATACATAGGGTACCAGACTTTCAAGTTAGAAAATTTTAGCAAATTAAAGCTTATTTGACGCCACTATTTGTTCTTGCCTTGACGAATTGCGTTTCCTGAACAATGACATCATGCGATTGCTATCGATCGAAGATAACGTTTTATGGAACAGGCGCATCGCCCAGAAAGGTCACTGAAATACGTCATGGGAGAGAAGAGAACTCTTTGTAACCCTCCGGAGGTACCGTAATATGGAAACGGTTTTGTGGTTTTGTGTGTGTCTGAGTGCACGTCCGCGATATTTCTGTTCATTAATTTGTCAAATTTGAAATTCAATAATTCTATTCATATTCACAATCAACAAATAAATACAAAAATTTTTGGTATTTGATTTTCACATTGAGATTCATATTAATACATGAGCACCTTTCACAAATCAATGAGTATTCTTGTGACAGTTCAGATCTTTTTTCAGTCGCCATAACGATATCAGCGGTTTATGTGGAGGACGTCGCCTTGACGTAGAACTGATGGAGTAATTGTCTTGTGAAAAGTTCTTTCCACAGCTGCTCGGGCTGAGACGATTTCACCAGGATACCATCTTGCATTTTTCTTCCATCGCTGGTATAACTGATCTTCACTTTTTTCCTCGAGAATTCATGGTCGCCGCCTTTCGCTCCAAAAAATTCGGGGGCGTCAATTGGAGTATTCGGTGGGAAAGGAATCGACATTTTTGACAGTAGCGTAGCTTGATAGGATCACTGAAGTACCAAACTGAATGTTCGACTTAGGTTGACAGAATATCCATTGCGATCTCTTTTATACAATTTTTGCAGAGATGGAACCGAAAACCTTCCTGGCAAAATCTCAGTCAGAAACCGGTTTTCAATGTTTTCCAGTCGATGGCGTCAGTCGATGAAGAAGTCTTTAGGCGCGTTGCCTGGAAGTTATGAGACGGACAGTAAGGGAACAGTCATTAATGACGAGAACATATTTTTAATTTTGAAGTAGCCCACGTATGCGTAACTACCGTAATTCAGTAGTTTTTCTTCATATGGCAAAAAATAAAAACTTTTTAACCAGAAGTTCATTCCTTCCACCATCCCAGTGGCGTTGCTAAGGGTAGCACGGGTGATTACATGGGTACATATCCATCCCCTCAAAAAAATCTGGTTGCTAAAAACGTGACAAAGATCACATTACCATTTCTTTGTGAACAAAAGCCCATCACCGGTGAATTCCAGCAAAACCACTGCACCCCAACCCTCCATTGTTTCTCACTTTCACTTTATCATCTACTTGTTTTGATTTTGCTTCAGTTTTACGATCGAGCACTGTCTATTTATTCCGTTCATATGTTCTTGTACATATAGATTTTTTGCCAGGTTTTTCATGTGACAACCACCATGAATGTTAAAATTTTGCAGGTAGCACCCAATCTAAGCATTGATAGAAATATTAGCGACTATGATGTTTTTCAATTTTGTTGCCACTTGGTGAACAATGATCGTTCTTTAATTGATGGTCATCTGAATAGCCACTGAACGAAGAACAACATGGTTCTGCCGCATTTTTTCGTCAGCGGTGAATGATATCAAGAAGTTCTTCGACGATTTCGCGTCTCCAATAACATTTCTTGCAAAGCAAAATTCTTTAACCTCGAGTGGACTATTTAGCGGAAAAACTACTGACATTGTTCTTTGGATAGTTGACTGACAGCTGAATATCACAAGAAGTTTAAGATGACAAAGCAGATCACGTATGGGGAGAAAAAGCGCTAATCTTGAACTGTAGATGTGAATTTTCACTGCACTTTATGGCAATAATATAATGATTACGTCTTTCTCGACTGCGAAAAATCTCGTTCACTTCCAAGTAAAAGAAGAATCAGAGGAAAGAAATCCGGTTTGAAAGTTTTTTTACAACTAGTATTCGTTAACTGAAATGTGTGGGCAAACTGCCTGGAAAAGTAGACACCTATTTGCGTACATAAAAGTACAAAAATAACATACATCATTGGTATAGTGTGCGTATCATATGAAGAACTGCCAGTATAGCTGACCTTTCCTTTTTTCACATTTATTGTCCATTGCTCCAAAAATTCGAGTAGTGTCGATTGGAGAATTTGATGGGAAAGGAAGTGACTTTTTTTTACAAAAAGTAGCTTGATAATTTCAGTGAAACTCAGCAAATTGTAGAATTCGATTTAGTAGACTGAATCGCCGTGCTTTCTCTTTTATTTAATATGCCCGCGAATATTTTTCACAATATTTTACAATTTTACAGTACAGGGTGGGCGAAAAGTCCCTGTACACTGTTTGAACGGCTATAACTTTGCACTCAAGCAATCAAATCGATTAAAATATTTTGATTCTAATAAAGCGATTTCTGACTTAGATTTCTTTTTTTTAATCTTTGACATTGGTAAATTTTTCGTCGTTTTATGCTAACTTAAAAAAATACGAGATTCCACACTGAGAGCTCGTTCACGAGGATATCGGCGGCAGCTGCTAGGCGTCAATCATAATTGCATGAATAACATTAAGCTTTTTGTACTGTCTCTTATGACATTATTACTTTCACATCTAAGCGAGCCAAAACCGATAGTGACGCACGATCAACTTTTTCCTTACATGTATACGCCAGAATTTAATTGCGCATGCGCTCAGTGTCTGTGGCTACAAAAATTTAGCAGTTGGCACATTCAACTGCTTCTGTGGTGCCGTTGGACAACAAATCGAATAGTAGTTTGCTCAAAGTTCTTGTACTCTGTAACTACTTTTCAAGGGTAGCTTAAAAATCTTTTTTCGATTTCGTACTTGAAGGTTGTGTGTGGAAACTTGAAGGTTGTGTGAAAACGTACTTCTGAGACAAGAAAGCGGAATACCGCAATATGTCATCATCAGTTTTGATAAGCTCAGCTACAAGCTTCATTTCTTTCTTTTGTGAGTGAGCACCCGCCTTCTGTGCTGCTGGACTTTGGTCGCAAAACCTGATTAGATTTATTGAGATTCTCTCATTTCCTTAGCTGTCGTCGTCTACCGAGTTGGCATTATTTGGATCCGGGGCCATATAGGTACTCCCTTCACTTTTATCCTTTGTGTCCATGGAAAAATCCGAACAAGAAACCGACTGATCCGTGCAATCTGCCTTGTCAGGCGTTTTGTCATCAGGCAGTATTGCGCTAGAGAAAGGAACAGCGATCTGATATTTTACGCTGTACTTTGGTCGCAAAACCTGATAAGCCTTATTGATATTCCCTCATTCCCTCTGCAGTCGTCTTCGAAAAATTCATTCTTCGCCTTCATCATTATAACTGTGCTAAGCCAAACTCGGTCCTTTTTAAAAGCGTGTCTGAATCAAGAGATTTTTCGTCAAGGCAACAGTGGAAAATAACTCTTTATAATTCAGCGCTAAAATATGTCATGTCGGCTTTTTCCGAAAGAGCGCCCCGGGGGTGCTCATAAGGGTTAACTTTTCGAATGAGTACCACGGGGCGTTAATTGCAGGGTACGAGGAAAGTTCTCGCACACTTTTCAAACGACCGTTGCGCCGATGGTCAATTTTGATCAAGCTGAATCAGCTGACGTTCGGCAAACGCGATCGTTTGATCGGAAGCGATTTCTCGGCTCACGATTCATGAAATTGGAGGTACAGAAGTGTATCAAGGACATGCTCGTTTGAGCTGAAAATTTTACTGAATGTATTTCCTGATTAGCACTACTTACCGTGGAAATTTCAGCTTGATTGAACATATGTGAATGTGATCTGATGCCGGCTGCGAAAACTATTTTGATGTGATTTTCGTTTTTCTCACAATGCAAATGTGAAACACAGAAGAAAGACGACTTGCAATAACAGACAACATAACATTATCTCAGGGTAGTTAGTTGGTCTCTGGGTCGTCTACTGACGAGCCCTGTCCAGAGGCTGGCAATCTTGTATAGTCGTTCAAAGGGCAAAACAAGATTGTCCAGATAGGTTTAGCTTCTTTATTATCTATCTTTTCATTTTTTTAATACCTTATTACTTCCAAATTATAATAACAAAAATGGCAAGCAGATCTGATATGATTATCCGACATTTCTCATTTACTAACGGAAACAAATCAATTTGAGAATTATTGTTGCACAATTATGACAACGGTCTATTGCGAAATTTCCTGCGAATAATGCTCAATAACGTCTTTTTCCAACAAAATCTATTTCGGCATCCACATTTGACTCAATATTTGAAAGTGTTGTACTTGTTCATGCGTGCGACCATCAGTTCGCGGTGCCGATGGAAAAATATTGCCGATCCCGATTGCTTTCAACAAATTTGCTCGTAGAGTTTTGTAGTGCCGAAAGAGAATAATCGGTAGCAATAAGGAATACAGTGGTATAGCGTAAATACATTCAAGAAAAATAATATAATACCGTGGATTAAGGTCAGGAAAAATTTTCATATAAACAGGAACAGCTAACAAAGTTGGCATGAAGCAGCAGAAATGAGTCCAAACCATAGGTATCATCAAGCGAATTGCTCTAATATTTTCGTCAATCTGGTATTTAATTGACAGAGCAGCAAGACAATATTTTTCTTTCTGACGTTTATTTGCCCAGAGTAAAAAGTAAAATGTGCACAAGGTAGCTAGTTCGACGCCAGCCAGAATGAAAAAAAGGTTGGAAAAGATTTCACTCGTTTTGCTCGATGAAACGGTGGGGTAGGCTTTCATTTCGGTCCAATCTAAGTCCACGATTGCGATGATGAACCAAAAGAAGGCGAGAAACCACTGAAAATTTGACAGCTTTATCTTTTGGAATTCAAAAACTTTTCGCATTCGTATTCACAAATCTTGCGCTCTTCCGCGATTATTTTCTGCGCCAACCCAACAAAACTTAATTTGTATGGTTGAAACAGGGCCAGATTAAGAAATTTTGAGCCGATACAGACCTTTAAAAATGATAAGGGGAGGGACTCTTACCATTTTTCCAGCTTTTTGCAATGATGAGACGATCCTATGAAAAGAGAAGGGTCCTCCCTTACCATTATTATCGTTTTAAAAAATCGAGCCGTAGGCCGGTACGCACGTGCGTTCTGTGCGCACGTACGAGGAAAGTTCTCGGACACATTTCAAACGACCGTTGCGCCGATGGTCAATTTTGATCAAGCTGAATCAGCTGACGTTCGGCAAACGCGATCGGTTGATCGGAAGCGATTTCTCCGCTCACGATTGAAGAAACTTACTGATTTTTTAACAGATTCGATTAGAATTGCGCCCTTTTTTGAGCTTTCAAACGCTTCTCGAAAAACGTTGTGTTTCAAGGAAACAAGTTGAAACAAGTTGTCGGTGACGAATTTTTTGTGCGGACCTGCACGTGACTTTTTTTTTTGAACAATCAACAAATTGCTCACAAGAAGTAGATTTTTCTAATTTGTGGTCCGATGAAGCGTGATGTGTTTCTCTTTCGAAAAGGCTATCATGCATTGTTTGAATCGCAATATTCTTAAAGTACGAGTCGAATGAGTAAGGATTCGAGTCCCAATCGCCGACGCTCGCCCTAATGCGCGTCATTTTCACAAAATTTTAACTCTTGTCCAAAAGTGCCCAAACCTAATTCGCGCCTCCTCTTTCGGAAAAGTCAGTATCTTTTTTTTAACTGTGGTCAAATGAATCTCGATATGAATACGATCTGATGTCCATTGGTAAATATATCAGTTTTTGCGAAAATTGTCATTTGCCTAATAAAGTGGATCAATCCAAAAATATTTTGATGTGTTTTTCGTTTTTCTCACAATGCAAATGTGAAACAGGGAAGAAGGACGACTTGCAAAAACAAAAACGGCAAGCAGATCCGATTTGATTATCCGACATTTACTAAAGGAAACAAATCAATTCGAGAATTATTGTTGCACAATTATGACAACTGTCTATTGCGAAATTTCCTGCGAATAATGCTCAATAACGTCTTTTTCCAACAAAATCTATTTCGGCATCCACATTTGACTCAATATTTGAAAGTGTTGTACTTGTTCATGCGTGCGACCATCAGTTCGCGGTGCCGATGGAAAAATATTGCCGATCCCGATTGCTTTCAACAAATTTGCTCGTAGAGTTTTGTAGTGCCGAAAGAGAATAATCGGTAGCAATAAGGAATACAGTGGTATAGCGTAAATACATTCAAGAAAAATAATATAATACCGTGGATTAAGGTCAGGAAAAATTTTCATATAAACAGGAACAGCTAACAAAGTTGGCATGAAGCAGCAGAAATGAGTCCAAACCATAGGTATCATCAAGCGAATTGCTCTAATATTTTCGTCAATCTGGTATTTAATTGACAGAGCAGCAAGACAATATTTTTCTTTCTGACGTTTATTTGCCCAGAGTAAAAAGTAAAATGTGCACAAGGTAGTTAGTTCGACGCCAGCCAGAATGAAAAAAAGGTTGGAAAAGATTTCACTCGTTTTGCTCGATGAAACGGTGGGATAGGCTTTCATTTCGGTCCAATCTAAGTCCACGATTGCGATGAAGAACCAAAAGAAGGCGAGAAACCACTGAAAATGTTACAGTTTTATCTTTTGGAATTCATAAACTTTTCGCATTCGTGTTCACTAATCTTGCGCTCTTCCGCGATTATTTTCTGCGCCAACCTAACAAAACTTAATTTGTATGGTTGAAACAGGGCCATATTAAGAAATTTTGGGCCGATACGCACCTTTAAAAATGATAAGGGGAGGGAATCTTACCATTTTTCCAGCTTTTTGCAATTATGAGACGATCCTATGAAAAGAGAAGGGTCCTCCCTTGCCATTATTATCGTTTTAAAAAATCGAGCCGTAGGCCAGTATGCGTAACTCTAATCGGGACCTGGGTTGAAATGTGAAACAAGGGAAAAGCGAGATTACATGTGTGAACGTTTTTGGGAGAGGATTTTTGAGCAAAAACACGGACCAAAGTGGGCGGAGTTATTTTATTATTCACCTCTTTTCTATTTTGGAAAGAGTATTCGAAAAAGTATTCGCCTCAAATTAGCCCATTTAGATCCTCATCTCTTCCCTCCCCCACACCATTTCCATTGATCTCTAATGGATTGCAGGATCATTTCACAGTAATGTGATCTGTATGGTAACTTTTTTCATTACATTTCTGCTCTATGGAAAACTATTTTTAACCAACCTGAATGATGACAAAGATCGTCCCGCAACGGACTGATTTCGTCGTTTCATACGAGCGAAAATTAGCCGTCGCTACGCAACGTTCTGCCGCCATTGCCAATAAGGCCCATACTTCTCCATACAAAGAAAATACAGTAGGACCACGAACGATCAATCCCAATTCAATTAATACGAGATAATCACAAGGATTTTCATGATGCTGCCAGAGACGAACAAGATCGTAAATATGACACAGCAAATTTGACAAACTCTGCAAGATTGCCCAAATATGATGTGAAACGAGCAAAATTCTTGCGTTGCTATGAAGTGCTAAGTTCGTACCTTGAATTCGGAATAAGATGGCAAAGAGAGTTACAGCACAGACAGCTATGCAACATCGGATAATGAGCATTACTCGAAGAACCTCGCTCTCCGATAAGAATTCTGCTGTAGTACATAATGTTGAATTTGAAGTATAGTTCATTACGCTTGTAAATTGGAGAAAATGTCGAAAATTTGCTGTTTCAATTTTTTGAAGAGAATTTGAAGGTTTAGAATAGCGTCGTTTTTGAATCAGTTTTCGAGGTATCAGAGAGTTACAAGAGAATTATTTTGGGACTGTTACGTTCCACTCCAGGAACATATACAGATGGTGCTATAACAGCACTTCAGTGAGCAGTGAGCAAGAAAAGTGAAGACTAATCAATCAGCAACTTACAATTTGCTGAGAACACGAGTACGAGTAAAGGCGAATAATTAATTTTTCAAAGACGGCCGCTGAGAGAATGAGGAAATCTTTATAAATCTAATCAGGTTTTGCGACCAAAGTCCAGCAGCACAGAAGGCCGGTGCTCACTCACAAAAGAAAGAAATGAAGCTGAGCTAATCAAAACTGATGATGACATATTGCAGTATTCCTCTTTCTTTTCTCAGAAGTACGTTTTCACATAACCTTCAAGTGAACCAAATCGAAGCAGTTGAATGTGCCAAATACCAATTTACAGGGTGGCCCAGAAAACTGTCACATTTTGTTTTTGCTTATATCTCGTCAACTGCTCAAACAAATTTTACTAAATTTTAACTGAAGAAACATCTATATGTTCTTAATGTTTTATAAAAAATTCAGAAAAAACGGGCTTTCTTTACTCTCTTACCAACTGTTTGTATAAAAAGGTGCGAATATCCTGTATTTTGTGACAGTGTACCCAATTCTGATTGCTTGTAACTTTTTCAGATTAGAACCAATTTCAGTAAAATTTTAGCACAAGGTAGAGTAGAACGGTACGTTTTTTGTATCAATTTTCATTGAGTTCTGATTTACCAGTCACGGGTGATGCAGGCCAATCAATGCCGAAACCTTAGTTAATTTCGAATTTAAAAAACTAAAAAAAACTAAAAACTTTTCGGAATCATTTTTAATGTTTGTTGTCAGATTCGTGATCAGCATTAATAAATAATTAGTGTGAAAAAAATAGAAAAAAAATAAAAAATAAAGAAAAAGAAAAAGGAATGGAAAGGTAGGAAAAGCTGAGCCTATCTTGACAAGCTTGTTTCGCCCTTTGAACGACTATACAAGTTTGCCAGCCTCTGGGCAGG
>JAQGCX010001098.1:0-12263 GCA_034700205.1 Plectus parietinus
AGTGCGCGAAGTACCCAGATTGGTTTATCAACTTATTTCCAGTTGTATCCACTTTTATCAGCCAACCCCTAGGCTTTCCAGGCCGGCCTGTGAACATCACTGGTTAACATCAATTGGGTTCTATTTTGCGTACTAAACTCATGTTTTGAAAATAACTTGGCGCATCCACTCATGTTTTGAAAATAACACCATAAAACCCAATTGCTCATGCTGAAGGAACTTGCATATAGTATGACTCATCTTGGATTCATGCGCTGTTCCCCGACTACTTTCGAATGTCTGCACATGTACCCGGCACGCATCGACTGCCAGTGGAATAAACGACTGCTGCTCCGTGGCCGGACGATTCCCACCGGTGATCGCCGTCGCCGTCGCCGCCGCCTGCCCCAGGGTCCCCGACGGTCCAGTACTTTCTTTGCGTCAAACTACTTGGCGCATCGACGGAACATCGATATGTGCGCACCCGCCGTCGAGTCGAGACTGCTCTCATCCATAACGTCGGACCGAGTAAATCAACGGAAGGCCGTCATCGTCTCGCGCGCATAAATTATGCACTCGCGCTGCACGCGATGCCCGTCGCCGGAACCGAGTGGACAGGAAGATGGCGTTGCCGTAAAACTCCCCCATCCGCCTCCATCCGTCCTTTCCTGTGCGATTCTTTTTCCAATCAGATTTACGACCCGGAATGAGACGCACGAAGAAACATTGCGAAAAGGAAGCCATTCGGCCAGAAAATGCAGGTGCCGTCTGGGCCCGTAAGTCAATTGCGTAATTTCAAATTCAATTGCTGACACACTGCCGGAAGTTTGCAGAATTAGCAGCTGTTTTTGGGGTCGTAATTTGATTTCGTTCACCCGAACCGCAAGCAACTTGGATGGTAGCGACAAACTACTGTAAGGTTATAAATTATTGGGCGGTATTAAATTTCGGATATTTGGGATGTCGAAAAATATCCCAAATTAGTACCACTCCATATGTTCATCTCCATGGTAACAGCGTTCGTTACCATAGCAACAGCCAATCAAATACCGTTACCATGGTGTCGCCCTGTCAGACCGACAATTATCCCAAATTAAGTACCTCCCAAATTTTCTACCCTCACAGTAATCCACCATTATAATACATTTGCCTTAAGTTCTTGGGGCCTATTTCATAAAGGATTTGCACTTGCGAATTGCGATTTAGACTTGCCAATTGTGTAAATGGCTATAAGAGCGCGCGCTCCGCATTCAAGTCTTAATCGCAATTTGCAAGTGCGAGTTCTTTATGAAATAGGCCCCTGTCGCCAATCAAACGCGATCTCGACCGGAAATACAGGGTGTTTCAAAGTATGACTCCCTCAATATTTTTGATCATAACTTATAAAATCTATCAGAATATCGCAATTTTGACATAGACAATAACAAAAACATAATAACACGGCAGCGAATTAATAGCCTACAGCTTGAATACAGGCATTGAGACGTGTCGGAAACTGATCGACGATCGAATTGTTCTCATGCCATTTCTCCGTCAATTTGATCCCATGCGGCGGTCAAAGCGTGCTTGTGAAATTCGACCGATTTGGAGGACTTCACATTAGCCTTAGACTGAAGGATTCCCCAGATAAAATACAGCAACGAACAACGCACAAATACACAATTGATTTAAGTGTTAAAATAGTGCCGATCATCTTTTTTTATGTCACCAGAGATTTTACAGTTCACTACGATTTTAGTAATTAAATAAAATAATTAAATAAAATGATTACTCAGTAATTAATTTTAGTAATAGTACTACTTGCAACACTAGTATTCATGTACATTCCAAAGTATTTCTGACGTTCCATTTTGATCATTAATGAGTCTCGCAGGTATCCCAGCCAACTAACCGTCATCTTTCCAATAAGTATTTTTTATTTTCGATCAATATTACCAAGATTTGACAAAAATGCGCACTATATGAGACAGTTCAGTATATATTTGAATGATGGCGTTTGACTAGGTACCAAAGTTAACAAGTAAGATAGCAAATTAATACATATCATATCGTACAAAACAACGAACAACGCACAAATACGCAACTGATTTAAGTGTTAAAATAGTGCCGATTATCTTTTCCTATGCCACTGGAGATTATGCAGTTCATTACGCTTCTTCATTTCACACGCGTATACCAGCACCAAGCCGATGATACAGAAGAAGGAGACGATAAGACAGGTGCCGACCTGCCAGTCAAGTATGAAGTAGCAAATCAGTGCAATTATGAGCCAGAACACCACCGCACCAGCGAAGCGAAAAAACGAAGAAAAGACGCGAATGCGACAGAAAATGGACTAAGTCCATGCAAAAGGCCGATTCTGGCCGCAAAGCGAAACCGTAGTCCGTGCGAAAAAATCAGTGCTGGTCGCGACTGAACACTAACTTTCGTACTCACTTTTTTTCTGCGATTGCAAGTGTTGTGGTCTGCAAGCGGCGTATAGGAGCGTCCAAAGCAAATAGTTTTAGTTTGGTTGATAAGTCGTTGATAAGTCGTACATTTACTGCGCCCCCATCGGGGATCGGCATTCGAGGCGTCTAAAGTTTGGACGGAGCGAACACTTTACGATTCGTTCGCGCAACATAATCCTTTCTGTCTCTCTACCGTTATCTCGCTGTACTGTTCGAAAACCGTCGTTGACAAAAATGTTCCAACGCAATTGCTTCATGATCCTCGTCTTTCTCGTCGCAGCAGTCGCAGGGTTTGTCAAAAGTTCAGATTTCTTTAAATTTTATTCCTAATAAGTAGGAGACGTGAAAAACAAAAAAAATTCGAAAATTTCTTGTCTTACATACAGTACAGGCATGTTTTTTTTGGTACCTAGTCAAACGCCATCGTTCAAATATATACTGAACTGTCTCATATAGTACGCATTTTTTGTCAAATCTTGCTAATATCCAAATCAACTCGGTAAACTCGGTAAACTCGGTAAAGTAAAGAAAAAGTATACTGAGACAACATTGGTTCCGTTCTGATTTATAAAGCGAATCCATTTTTGTTTTGATGATGGTTAATAATTACCATCATCATAATTCTATTGTGCACACGTATTTTGAAAAACTATTCGACTGACGACTTTATTCATGTAGAAAATCCGTTGGAGCACTTTGTAAAAGTAGCTCTCATTCGGTGACTGACGCTGACTGTCGCTGACTGTCGCGAGCGCTGAGCTGGGCGACGCGGGCTGAGGCGGTGCTGAGAAAAGTGCTAACTCAACGACGTGATCTCGAGCAGCTCGAAGCTCGTAGCTCCCATGGCAATGACCAACGATGAGTCTTCTGCCTTTTACCCAGTGTTAATTAAGACCTAATTCTGACCTACCGTATTTCTTCTAATAGAGCGACAGTCCCCCTATTCTGTACATAAGAAGTGAACCAACGTCACAATATCTATTCCAAGCCAAAGGGCCAAGGTTCCACCCAGTTCGGCGACAAAACTGTAAAACGACTACTCTGCTTACATTAGATTACTTACGGTATAAGTACCCATTAGTTACCAGGGGGCTATTATGTAAATTAACCCAACCCCTCAACATTGAAATGACAGTTGACAGCGACTTCAGCGTAACATGCCGAAAAAGTCGATCAAAATGCACAAACGGAGTTTGAAAATGTTTACCGAGAGAACGTTGCATTGCAGAACATATAATAACTTTCATTTGCAATGTTTGTGGTAAGGAGTCCTCGCAATACAAAAAAGATAGTATGTTATGCTTTGAAAGGCAATTTGAGCATTTGGTTTTACATCCAGTAAGTATCGTCCATAATTTTCCACCCATACTCGTGCTTTGCAAATTGTTCTGCAAACGATGTCTCATAGCGTGCAAAACAAACAATTTTCGTTTGGTTGATAAGTGTTAAGTGATAAGTTAATAAGCCATATATTTACTGCGCCCCCATCGGGGATCGGCATTCGAGGCGTCTAAAGTTTGGACGGAGCGAACACTTTAAGATTACATAATAAAATGTAATATAAACATAATAATATAAACGTAACATAATAAAACGTAATATACATAATAAAACATTTATTACAATACATCACTTTACTGTTAAGGCGTTAACTAACACGATATCCCCCTGATAATTAACCCCTAATCTGCATGTGGAAAGCGCGTGAGGGGAGTGTTCCTATATTAGAAAAAATACGTTTTTCCGCGTGTACTACTATTTCCGAAAAAACGGTAAGTAGTTAACAGCCGTCAATCTGCAATCGTCTAATTATCGTATTATTTCAGTCAAGATGACTCCAGCTACCAGACGATCTACTTTGCAGTAGCAGGAGTCGCGGTGGTGTTTTGGCTCATCATTGCACTGATTGGCTACTTCAAACTTGACTGGCAGATCGGCGCCTGTCTTCTCGTCTTCTTCTTCGGTCTCATCGGCTTGGTGCTGGTATACGCGTGTAAAATGAAGAAGCGTAGTGAACTGTAAAATCTCCGGTGACATAGGAAAAGATGATCGGCACTATTTTAACACTTAAATCAGTTGCGTATTTGTGCGTTGCTTGTTGCTGTATACGATAGAACATGTATTAATTTGCTATTTTACTTAATTTGCCATTCTACCTAGTCAACCGCGATCGTTCAAATACATACTGAACTGTCTCATATAGCACGCATTTTTTGTCAAATCTTGCTAATATCGATCGAAAATAAAAAATACGTATTGGAAAGATGACAGTTAGTTGGCTGCGATACCTTGCGAGACTCATTAATGATCAAAATGGAATTTCGAAAATAATTTGGTATGTTCATGAGCACTCTTTTATCAATATCGCAACGCCCTTCTTTCGTCAACAATTTTGTGTCAACGTTGGCCGTCAGAATTTACCGACAGAGCGTCAGCAGCAGCAGTACTGTTAGTGCATTCCGGCTTTTTATACCATATGAGGGCACTTTCAGAGGCTTGCTGGGTAGGGTATTTTTTCAGTCTGCATTAATCGAAAATGTATTTTGTCCGGCTTGCTTCATTCTGTCTGGCATATCGTAACTCAGTAGAATTACTGTAATCTTAGAACTCTCTAAGGTAAATATGAGAAGAAACGATATTATGAAAGTTGAAAGTAGTTGCCGTAATCAATGTCATGTATCCATGTACTGATTACCCAATTGCATTTTCCCGTAATGAAATCAAGCAATATATTGTTGCTTCTGTGCCAGACATTAGTAGGTCAGAATTATAATACTAGGTTGTAATGAAAGTTTTTGTGCATAAAGACAAAATTTATTTCAGCATCTTTTCTAAAAAAAATTTTATTTTTTATATACGTATTTTGTATTTGTATTATTTTGAAGCGCGTTTTATGCCGCGTATAAAAATATGTTGCTTTTTTACAAATCGCTAAACTTAAGCGTGCACAAAAAATTGCACATGCTCAAAAACTTTCATTACAACCTAGTACGTGCGCCAGAAGCTCTTGAATGAACCTGTCGTACAAAAAGCGCGATCTCGACCGACAATAATATTGCTGACGCATGCAGACGATTTCCGGTGCGCCTCAAGCGCCGCACCTCAATTTTGAATGTTATTGAAGCATTCGTAAGTGGGCGGCGTCATAAGAAAATGCGCCAAATCGTGATCAAAGATCGCGGGACTTTGCCTAATTCAGTGAACACGTAAAGGTTACTACTATAGCGCAGACATGGGCACGTTTTTTCCGTTGGGGGGAGTAGCGCTTTAGCGCTTGAACAATCCTGCGGAATTCTGTCATGGCTCGCATGTAAAAAGTTTCCAATTGAAACAACTCGGGAAAGAACAGATTCTATCATAAGAAACCTTGGGGAAGTCGAATATGATAAGGAAAATTGCCGCCGACGTCAAAATTGACTACAACATCAAAATACCCAAGTTTGGCCGAAAAATTCGAAGTGTGGTCTACATCCTATTGCTACTGTACATAAAAAGGTCCATAACAAAAAAGTTTCCAATTAAAACACATTGTCATATAATTGATTATAGCATAAAAACCTTGGAAAAGTCGAATATGACAAGCGAAATTGCCGACAACATCAAAAAACCTTAGTTCGCCGAAAAATTCGAAGTGAGGGTTACCTCCTATTGTCATTGTACATAAATCGGTCCATAACAAAAAAGTTTTCAATTGAAACACGTTTGGAAATGATAGATTCTAGTGTAAGAAGTCTTATGAAAGTCGAATATGACAATGTCAACTTAGCTCCCAGTTTTTTCTCAGCGGTTGCTTTTCGACTTAAAGCAAATTCTTGGATGGTGGACATTAAGGGCTATCCAAAAAAACAAAATTTATTCAATTTGCAGATAAAAATATTTTCACTATGGGACCACCTCAACAAGTTATTCATTCATTCAGCAATTTTAATACTAAAATAAAAATCTGCAATTGTCAGTACGTAGAGGAAACAATTCGGGCATTAAAACTAGAATTACTGAACATAGAAATAGTTTTAGCAATAACAAACTTTACACTTTCCTTGCACGGCATATTAGATCGGCGGGATATACCAATGAAAGTTTTGATGTTAATGTACTGGAAGTTGTGGGAAAGGATAAGACAAAACATTTGGAATGGGAGAATTTCTGGAATAGAACATTGTGCACCGACCTCAAAATTAATCGATGCACCGACATTTTCGGTCCCGGTCCCGGTGCACCGAAATTTTCGGTCCCGGTTCCGGTGCACCGACCACATCTATAGTATGTGCACAGCCAACACCCAATTCACTGTACAAGTAAATTGTCATTTGTAAACAAACAACAGTAAGTGTTCAAGCAAAATCTACGAACCGAACATTGGACATTGAAAATGTATAAAATTGCGAGAAGTAAATTAAAGCACGAGTTAGCTCATTGAAAACGAACAATTTCAGTGTGAATATTTTCAGCCTTATTGTGCTGATGAATTACCGAGCTCATATGAAGCATCTTTTTGGAAAAATAATATGATGGGACATCAGTATCTAGGCGGTGGACATCAGTATCTAGGCGGTGGACATCAGTATTTAGGCGCTGCTGATCCCGGGACATCCGATCTTGCCTGAGCTTCGACTTGGGTGCGCGTATCCATCGCCAACGCGCAGCAAATACCGCAGAAGCCGAATAGGAACACCAGAATGCAAGCAATGATCTGCCAGTCCCCGTAGATATAGCCAAGAACGGCTACAGTACCCCAAATCAGCACTGAGACGCCTGCTGCGATCAAGAAGTATGAACTATCGAAGCCTGGTCTGCAAGCAAAAATATTTCTAGTTCCAAATTTCACGAATTTAATCAAGCCCATGAGCTTACGGGGCAAGATTGTACGGTATTTGTACGGTAAAACTGAAATTTTTGTACCAAAATGAATGAATTTTTGTACTTTCCCCTACGCGATTCTATGATTTTTGCCATTTTTGACCACTTTAAAAAACAGCACATTTTTGCCAAAATTGTAACTATTAAAAAAACACCCTGTATATTCAAAACATACGGCTTTAAAGAACGGAAAACAAAATTATTTATGAGTTACGATTGAGCGGTGACAACTGAGACTAGAAATGCTAGAATCAGAGCAGCATAGCGTTGGAACATTTTGCCTTTTACGATATTGATATATCTGTCGGTTGGTTTCGTCAGCAAGTTGCAGTGGTCAGCTTGACATAAAGAGCGCTGATCCTAAATTGTACTGCGTTTATCAAATCGACAAGTAAAGGATGTCTACGCGAGAGATTTTATTGCGCAAGAGACGAATTAGCAGAACTCGCCGTTGTCAGCTGAGTTAATTGTCGCGCCGCAATGCCCTTTATTTCGAAAACGTCAGTGTCGCTAACTTTCCGCCATTCATCGTAAACTGCACACTTTCGGTGCTGCATTATGACCTAACTAATTATTCACAACTGAGGTAATTTGGGAAATGACTAATTGTAACATAAAATACAGTGGGGAACTCGATTATAATAAGTAAAATTCGTGACAGTTAGGGGAACAACTTTTACGCTGGTCAACGCTATGTTGTCGCACGTTTTTTTAAGAAAGCCTCGATGAGATTGAAAATCGACTTTGAAAAAACTCGTGTTCTTGAAGTAGACTTTTGAATTTCCGCCAACAGTTGCATAAATTCTTGTCATTTTTCAATATGTTGTAGCCGATGTCATTCTCTATTTAATAAGTTTCGACTCAGCTCAAACGGTTAAGATTCGGCCGAGAACGAGCTCTTAGAGTACGACGCACTACCAATAAACAGCACTGTGCCGTTTGAAACTGCGCAATTGATAATTACGAATGTGCTGTCAGCCATTCCAAATTATTAATTACTTTGAATGAAGGGCTGGGCAGACCACGGCTCCCCACTGGGAGTCCCCAGTCACCAGCAGTCTAGAACTTTTTTTGAACGAACTTTTCTGAGCAACGGAAGAACAAGAAAATCAAGAATATATAATTCATTCTTGGTAATTGGTTGGCAAAACGGGCCGTTGGAAGTATGCCCAGCCCTTAAACTTAAACCAAATTTCCGTTGATTATTTCCTCAATATGTGTAAATGTATATTCTGTTCATTTCTTTGGAAGAAGAGGATTGAGGATGGTTGGGTCACTTTTCGTGGTGTTGCATCACCCTCTCCTTGAAGTTATTAACGCGCTTGCCTTATTTCTATTCACTATTTGGCCATTTTCTTCAACACTTATTGTTAAAGGGGAACTTCAGCCTAAAATCGAAATTTTGAGAGTACACCAATTTGAGGATGCTGATCCTCGCTACGCTATTCATTTTCATTGGTTCGACTTCCCTTTGCCACTTTTCGACCTCCGAAAATCGGCCGCAACGCAAATTCATCTAGATCTACAGTGTATTTATAGGCTGTGGCTACTTGAGGTCTCAACTTTTTTCCAGCGCCCAGTAATGCATTTTCCTACCGTATACCGATGGCGTACTTGCGGTCTCAACTTTTATTCTGTACTAGTAACGGGGAGACAAACAACACGGCTGTTAAAGCAGAACACGAATCGTAAGAACAATATGGGCGTATGCGCAAACAAGTGATGGAACAGAACAAACAACACAGCAGTTTAAGCAGAACACGAAACAATATTGAACCGATTACGTATTAATCGCTGAAACACTGCGTATTAATCCCCGTCTGGATTTCGCGAGAAGAGATGGTCGACTTCTTGCTGATGTGCGCTAGATGGGAAGCCTCGGCCGCGATGCGCTCAAATATCCGAAGCAGCGGTTGTAAGCGCGCATCGTCGAGTACCTTCACTGAGCGATTCCTCGTATGGCATACTGAGCGCCACCCACGCATCATGATGCGACATGTTCAGCCCGTGCATGAGACCGTACTTGACAGCTTCCGGCAGCCAAACCGCCCAAATCAATCCGGTCTCTTCCTCGGTGACTTCTCCATATGACTCCATCCATTGAAACAGCAACTTGATGATATCGTCCAGATAACTGCCATCAGTGAGAGGATTGGCGTTTTTTCCGGATGAGGCACCAACTTTGCGTCTCATCCCGTCTGCTTCGCCCGTGATGCGAGTGAACCAAAACATGAAATCGCTTTCGATGTCGCCTTGGGTGATTCTTATCAAATGCTGGAGACATGCGTCTGTGAAAATTGCTTTCACCGCTGGAAGATAGTAGTTTTCTCGATCCTTGACTGTATCGAAGCGGAACTTGGCCACCCAGCGCTTGTGCCGCTCCTGCTGCTTCTTCGCCCGCCGTTCGTTGACAATGTGTTGGGGTGTTTCAAAATCTGTGTCCGATGATGAGTCTGAAGGAACTGGCATGGTCTGTGGCGGTCTCTTTTTTGGTGCAGGTTCCAGCTCTTTCAGCAGACTATCGATGTCTTCCGGCTGAAGGGCTGTGAGATTGAGCGCCACTCTGTTTCGTTGCAACACTTGCTTTGCAATCGCTTTTCGCTTTCCTGCTACCTTCTTTGCTTTTGCCGGTTTAACGTGTTTGAAACCGAGAAGGTACGCAATGTGCATCAGATATCTGAAATTACATTACTTACACTATCACAACAAATCATAGGCAGGGTGATTAGGCCTTCGAAGAGAAGAGGGAGAAGGGGATGGGGGGGGGGGGAATGGTACCAGTTTTTTTCGAGCCACTACTCATCCCCCCTCAGCCCCTTCACTACCCCCTTATCTCCATGCTCAGTTGTACCTGTTGACTATGTAATGGAAGCGATGCGGCGCAAAGATGTTGCTAAATTTTGCTTTAGCTTCTTCGATCTCCATGTGCAACTTGACATATCTTGCATTCTTTTTCCGAGCGGGCAGTGGTCCGTTCAACTGCCGAAGACGCACCATGTCCTGGTAGTGACACATTCGCAACCGATGAAGAAAACTGCTGATGTTGGGATGAGTGGGCAACTTGTGCTTCATTCGCGAGTGATATGACTCAACAGCATTAGTCGTTCTCGGCCCATCATGATTGAAATGGTTCCACAGGTTGATCTGCGTGCGGCTCTTCAACCACGTTGTCTCTCCATACTTAATGAATTTTTTCATTGCGGGAATAAATGGTCGGCACTGTTTGCTCTTCGGATACTGTCGCACAATTCGATGCCAAGCTTGCCGAACTAAATCGGGAGGTAACAGAGGAAGACCGCGAATTTTCTGATACCAGCGGTCGATGGCAGGTACAATCTGTCGCGCTTTTCTCAGTCCTTTAGCATTCCGTTGCAATGCGTCAGCCCAATGAAACAGACAACCAGACATTTGCACGTGCTTGTATCGCCGTAGTTTTCCGTTGTTGGCAAACAACAATTTCGATACTGCGCTGAGAATAGCTCCTTCGAAGTCTGTAATTATTCGCTTCAGACTAAGAGTGCCGTTCCCTTGTTGTTCACAGCACAAAACGACATTCATGAGCATCTCAGAGTAGGACTTGCTCGTGCTGTTCTCCATCACTGCATGCACAAGTGCTATCGATTCTCCCTTTTCGTGTATACCGTGGATCGTATATATCTGCTGAAAGCCCGACGGCGCCGTCTTAAAGGTACCGTCCATCAGCCAAACTTCACTTTTCTGCAGCTCAGTCAGTGCCTGACTACTGCCGAAAAGCATATAGCCGTGCGTTTTGCTCTTGTCGATCAGAAAATCGTCGCCCATCAGCGTCTTCGTATATTCCTTGGGAATAGCGTATTTATCCCGCATTCTTGGAATGGTTGACGAATTGGCTTTCGCAAATCGTTTGTTGCTCTTCTTCGCCTCGCCGAGTGCAATTTCACACGATTCCTGACTCGGCGCTGTATCGGGAAACTGCGCCTTTGCTTTCTCTACGGCGACTGGCAGCTTGGTTGTCATTTCAAGGGTGAGAAGCGATGGCGCCCCAGCTAACCCGTTCCTTTTGGCCGACCGAGATCCCTCACGTTTCAGTTGTTCAGTGAGGAACTCGGCATTGTCAGCTGGCTTGCAGTTGATGTTGTGTCCTACTGTAGGATCTTGTTCTGCTGTTTGACCACCGACGTCTGTTGTTATCAGCTTTACTTTCCCGTTGCCATTCGTCAGTTCGCGCTGCTTCTTCTTCGTCGCCACAACTTTGCAATCGACACAAGCCCAGGTGCGTTTAGGCACTTTCTTTCCTCTGAAATAATTTTGATTCTGTAGGTATCACTCATCGCCTCCCATGGGGTTGTGCCAGAGGTGGGCACTGGTTTCCGTTCTGCTTATCATATTCGACTTTCCCACGGTTTCTTATGCTAGAATCTATTGCTTTCAAGATACGCTTAGTTGGTAACCTTTTTGTTGTGGGCCGATTTGTGTACAGTGGTAATAGAAGGTAGACCTCGCTTCAAATTTTTCGGCCAAACTGGAGTTTTTTAATGTTGTAGGCAATTTTGATTGTCATATTCTAATTCCCCAAGGCTTTTTACACTAGTATCCATCATTTCCAAAAGTGTTTTAATTGGAAAATATTTTGTTATGAACCGATTTACATGCAGTGGCAATAGGAGGTGTCACGGGCGGAAAAAAATTTTCATCGGGAAGGAAGTTTGTCTGGAGTGCTTTGGTTCTCTTTTTGGGTACCCCCCCCTCCCCAACAGATAAGGAGCCTGGAGCAATCACAAGGGGGACCCTTATATTGCTAATTTTTCTTGTCCAACCGAGGGTTCAGGCAGGGCCGGATTAAGGAACGCAATTTTGTCAGGGGGTCTGGTACTTTTGGTGACAGGGGGGCCTATTTGTACGTGGAAAAAACGAAAAAAATTGCCGGGGGCCTTCTTCAGCAGGCGGAGGGCCCGGGGGACATGGCACTTAAGTGCCAAAAGTGCCTGGGTTCAG
>JAQGCX010001099.1:0-12261 GCA_034700205.1 Plectus parietinus
TTTACGAAAGACTCTGCTCTCTATGTTCGTCAGAAACTTCGCGACCAAGGAAAAAACGCGACCATTGCACTTTTGGGGGACGACCGCTTGTGGTTAAGCCAGTTAATTAAGGTACGGTAGACGTGCATCCGGCGCGCAACAAAGTGGAGGGGGGCAGACATGGGCAAGGGGGATGGGGGATATCGCCGCAGGGGTCTAGATCTTCTTGTCCGAAAAAGGGCGGGGGGATGAAACTTGTACGATAGGTAGTGGCGAAATTTTTTTTGGAAAGCACTGGATAGAATGGGGTTTTGGGTATTCCTCCCCCCGAGCCAAAAATTTTTGTTACTCATTCTCCCCCTCCTAGGGGACAAACCTTGTTTCAAAACCTGGAGAGCTGGGTTTTTATAAGAAATTTCAAAGTTGACGCCCAAAGTTTTTCTTTAAAATATCAAATACTGTAGTTATAGAGATGAGAGTCTCCTTATCTTCTTTCATTATAACCCTCTTATACGGATACTTATACGGATACCTAGTATTGTACTACTAAATTAGTTTTCAGTACAGTAACTTAGGTATTTAAGACGCTGAAAAAATTAGTGAACTTTTAGAATGTCAGTAGTAGAATGCAATGAACTAAAGACAAGCACAGGATAATTTTGAAATTTCTAAGAGTCCTGTCTATTTTGAGTGGGGCGTCGTTCAAATTAGGCTCGTCTCCCCAACTCTCATGCCCCTTTGTACGATTTTTGATTAATAATACGTAAAGAAGTATGTTCAGGACGAACCTTGGGCTGTTGTGCCCCCGTCGACAAACAGACCGACTACCGATTATGCGTTTTTTGCCCGTCATTGCCAAACGGTTATCCTCACAGCTCCCGCATCAACATTTGGTATCTGGTCGGCGTATTTGTCTGCAGCGGAGAAAGTCTACTTCAACATCGACTTCGCCAAAACTGATAAATTTAGAGCCGAATTTACTATCAATGATTACTTTCCGATGGAATGGATTCCATTGTCGCAGAACAAACAAACGGGAGTTATTTCTGAATTGCCCAGGGTGGTATAAAGAGAGTTAAAAAGTTCGCTGATTTGTGACAAAAAATCACTGAAATTTGATAGTTTTCACAACAATGAATGTACCACAAGCCAAGTTCCCAACTGTTAACGTTACTGCTTTTATAAACCACAATTTTGCTGATTGAACGTTCGATAGTTCGCCTTGGAAGTTGAAAAATAAATGTTGGCGATAATATTATGATTAGAGCACTGAAAAATAGAGTTTTGACGAAAATCATGACTATTGACTCTCTTCCCTCTAGTCGTGGATCCCAGATATTCATATTTTGGTTTGTACGTATTCTATTAAGGAAGCTCACTGAAGTTCTATTCAGTTTGAGTTTTCGTCAGTCACGTCAGTCAAGTCGGTGACCTGTCGTCATAGTAACCCGTATTAAAACATGATTTTTCTTAGCACCGAGCATTTCCTTTACCTTGGCACAATGTGCGAAGGTTTTCAGAATTCGCTGAAATTCATGCATAATGAGAATTTTGGTCCCAAACTTCGAAAAGTTTAGTGAGAAATTTTTTCAAAAATTTTTACCCCCTAGTTACGGTCAAAAGTTGTTTTACAAATATGAATTTTTATCAAACTTTTTTATGCAAACAAAATTTTTAAAAAATTATCTATTCGATTGTGAATGACGGCAGGATTCCAAAAATGAATACATTTTTAAATTTTGATGCTTTTTTCGATGAGAAATTTGGAAAATAAAGTTGTGATTTCTTTCGTTTCTTCATTTTTTCGGTTTTCTCAAAATACTTGTACCAATGGTATAATTAAGAGTTCCCTACGATGATATCCTTTGTTTTCCTCTATCGAAATATTATAAAATTGTATAAAACAAAGGTAACCTGAATCTGCAAATTTAGCCCAAAATGAGTACAGCAGTAAAATTTCGAAAATTTGAATTGCTTCCTTTTTTTGGCTTTCGGCTATTATCTCAAAATACTTGTACCGATGGTATATTTAAGAGTTACCCTAGAAAGAAAGCACTAGCTCATTTTCAAGAAATATATCTATACCCAACAGGCTCATTCAAAAATGCGTAAAGTTGACAATGATCCCAACTGCGAGCCGATTGATAGTAATCCTATCCAGCGCCCAAAAGAATCACCAATTATACCAAGTGATTCCACTACAACTGCGACAACATCAACAACAAGTACGACAACTTCGATTTCAACCACACTAACAGATACAGTAACAACTGCAATTTTAAATTCCGTGACATCAACGTCTGTGATGGAAAAGTCTGCCCAAATTACAACCGACAATCAAAAAATTTCGCTGACAACTTCAATTACTCCAACTCAAAATAGCTTGCAAAACATTTCATTTAGCATACAACACATTTTCAACGCTACTTTGATACCAAACGCTTCAGTGAATCGTGAAGAAGTTACAAAAACCGCTTCTGCTCGTAATGAAATGAAAACACTGACCGCTAATAATCCTGCTGCGAAATACTTTACAGTAAAATTCGGCGGTGCCTGTGATGGCCGGATATCCTACAAAATTTATGAGTTTATTTCTGCGTACGGAATTGCCCGAACGCTGAATCGAATCCCATATGTGGATTTGGGTTTTGAATTTGAATGTGCCAGATTAGCGTTCGATGAAGTCTCCGGTTACTTTCCCAAACTTAGCCAGGCTTTCCAGTTAGTAACTCCTCAATCTGAAGTACTAACTACAACATTTGACGGCGTTGAGGGCTGCTGCACTTATGGCGACGTCAATAAGCTGAAAGAATATGCCTCAAAGCAGTATCTTCAACTCAACAATATCTACCTACAAAGCTACAAATATTTCCATCAGTACAGACAAGATGTTCTGAAACTTTTGACTTTCACTGATGAAGATATCAGAGCTACAGATGCAATTGCATATGGCACTTTTAAGAACGATGAAAGTCACAAAATTTGTCTTCATACCCGAAGAAATGATTACGTTGGTTCAATTATTCACCAAGAGTCGACGGAAAAATTTACGAAAGACTCTGCTCTCTATGTTCGTCAGAAACTTCGCGACCAAGGAAAAAACGCGACCATTGCACTTTTGGGAGACGACCGCTTGTGGTTAAGCCAGTTGATTAAGGTACGGTAGACCTACGTCCACACTTTTTTTTTTCAAGGTTTCGCATTTTTAACAAAAAAAACGAAAAATCATGGACATCACTAATTTAAAGCCAGCAGATCGCATTTAAGTTGAGCAAAAGCTTATCATAATTTATCTTGTCTATTTGGTGCAATTTTAACATCTGAAAAAACTTTTTCAACGAAAACCGACTTAAATGCGGCTCATTGTATTTGAAGAGGGCATGTTGAGGTATCGCTTTAAAAAGTTTTCGGACTCATGATCGTGATTTAGCGACAATTTGAAAAAAAATACCGTTCTTCGTGCATGAAAAATGGGAAAATTTTAATTTGCTCAAAATCGACAAATAGATTACGTTTCCTACTCAATTTTTTGTTCTGATTGCGAATCTGAAGTCAGAATTAATGATTAGTCACTTTGAAAATCGGAAATTTGCAAATTTACTTCCGATTCTCTCTTTATTTTTTCTCACTTGTGATTTCTCATTTTTGAAGCATACTAAAAATTAATTCTGACTTCAGATTCGTAATCAGGACAAAAAATTGAGCAGCAAACGTAATCTGTTTGTCGATTTTGAGCAAACTAAAATTTTCACATTTTTCATTCACGAAGAACGGTATTTTTTTCAAATTGCCGCCAAATCACGATCATGAGTCCGATTGCGACAAAAATTTTCTAGCAATAACTCAACATGCCCTCTTCAAATGCAATAAACCGCATTTAAGTCGACTTTCGTAAAAAAGTTTTTCCGATATTAAAATAAAAAACGGACATTACATACGTTACAACCTAATATTTGAGAAGTTAAAAAAATCAGTGTGATGTTGAAAATGTCAACAGTTGAAAGCAATGAACTAAAGAGAAGCACATGATAATTTTGAAGTTTCTAAGAGTCCTGTCTATTTTGAGTGACCGACTTTGGGGGGGGGGCGTCGTTCAAATTGGGCTCGTCTCCCCAACTCTCATGCCCCCTTTGCACGATTTTTAATTAATAATACATAAAGAAATATATTCAGGACGAACCTTGGGCTGTTGTGCCCCCGTCGACAGACAGACCGACTACAGATTATGCGTTTTTTGCCCGTCATTGCCAAACGATTATCCTCACAGCTCCCGCATCAACATTTGGTATCTGGTCAGCTTATTTGTCTTCAGCGGAGAAAGTCTACTTCAATATCGACTTCGCCAAAACTGATAAATTTAAAGCCGAATTTACTTTCAATGATTACTTTCCGATGGAATGGATTCCATTGTCGCAGAACAAACAAACGGGAGTTATTTCTGAATTACTTAGGGTGGTATAACGAGAGTAAAAAAGTTTTGAAAAAGTTCATCTATGATGAAGGGCCCAACGTTTTGTTTTGAGCTTAAACCGAGGGAAGGGACGGGATAGGGAATAAATCACAAGTTCCCAATTTCCCTTTGATGATTTGACAGTGATTGATCGACCAGAGTGGCATCAACTTTTCTTGTCGTTCCATGATCCGTAAATGATTAGTTTCTTTCTAGGATAAATTCCGATTTTTGGCAATAACTCTGCTCTGTAAATCAAGTTTGATCTTTTGGCACAGCTCCACAGATGACAAAGGTTCAGCTTTTGACACGGTTTTACTTCAAATTGAGGCAACTACCCTTCTTTGCCTTTCGTAACTCTGAAATAGTTACTCTCAGAGCCAGACAGCAATGTTTGCAATGTGCAAAATTAATTTCGCTTCGTTGAAAACAATCAGATCGATGAACTCGAGAGAGAAATCAACAGAGAAAACACGAGAAATCACACCCTCAAACACTGCACGTTTCTCCATCACTGCGCACGGCCCCAGCAGTCTAAAACTTTTTTTGAACCTGGCAGACAACTTTTCTGAGCAACCGAAGAACGAGAAAATAAAGTAAAGATAGCGAAAGAAGTGCAATAAAAAGTTGTCTGTCTTAGCGTCCGCCGATTTTGAACTGGATTTATGTTCAAAAGAGCAAAAAAGGAAATTTGGGCATTCCATAGTGAAGCTGGCAGACAAGTTATCTTGACACTCAGCAAACATAAAAAAATGGTCAGATACTCTAAATGAAGCGCGAATTTGGTTGCATGTCTTAGCGTCACCTGATTTTGAACTTTCTTCTCCACGAAAAGCAAAAATGAAAAGAAAGTGTTGGCTGAACATCAGAAAATCGGGGACCGCGTTTGCGTGCTAAACGCGTACAAAACTGCGTAGTTTTTTGTACATTGTTATGAAAACAGACTGAACATTTCACTTTGGGGAGTAGCTTTTTGCGCTTCACAACATGCAATCAATCTCGATCGCTTGTGTGCCAGGTTTATGTTACACCTAAGCGCTCTTACGGTAGATGGCGGTGTGGCCGAGAGGTCTGAGGCGGTCAAAGACGCCCCCCGTCCCCCTGCCATCTTCTTTCTAGTCGTGGACCCCAAATATTCATATTTTCGTTTGTACGTATTCTAATGAAGAAGCTCATCCCTATGTAGTGGACCTACGCTCCAAAGGGACAACATTCGAATCATATAAAATCGAGTGAAGGAAAGAAAGAGCCAACATTCAATACGATTGAAGTTGTAGTATTTATGAACTTTACAATAAATCACATAACCTTAGTCAGAGTTGGGCAAGGTTTGATCCCCCCCTTGCCTAGGACAAAAGTAGCAACCCATAGGTTATTTCTTAAAATACAGTAAGTTTTTTGATGCACAGGTTTACGACCAGGGAACCATAGGTGTACTTGGGGGGGGGGGGTTACCCCCTAAATAGGTCCGAAGGATGGCGGGGTTTCTGACGCTGAAAAAAATACGGTTTTTTAGGCCGAAATACGGTAACTTAGGCCAAAATTTTAATTTTTTTGAATTTTTTTCTGTCCAAAAAATACCGTAATTTTGTCTAATTTGCACATGCATATTTTTAAAATTTCAGAATTTGGATTTCCAACCCCCTCGGATTTTGGGTTTTGTACTTTTGTGATGACACCAATGATGGACGCACTTATCGCTTTACTTGTTATGAAACAATATTGGAATGCATGTACGGATATTTTCGCACGAATTCAAACTAAGTTATTTCTTCAAATTTCAATTTTAGTGTCTACAAACTAATCTTCTTCTTGGCTCTAATGCTGTTGTCCAAACACAGACAAGCGAAATACGGTATGAAAGTTGAATAAGGTCTTCTTCGTATTGTAGATAATACTGCCAAATCGGTAATACACATAGAAAATGCACTGAAACAACGCTGAAAAATAATAGCAAAGGTCACAAAATATGTATTAACGTACATATGAAGAAAATCTCTTTACAGAACAAATGTACAGCATGAACAACGACACGTAGTTAATTGTTCATTCATAAATTTACGTCACAAATCGCGCGCTGCAGAGAAAAGGCTGGAACGGAGCACGTTTAAGGTGATAACCAAATAATTAAATATGCTTATACCAAGTCAAAACAATGAACCTTCATTTTTATTGTATTTCTCCAGAAGGACCGAAGACATCATTTTTTGCACTTACAGTATCTGGCAAGTATCCAATTATCAACACAATGCGACATATTTCCGTAAATATTAATGCGATCAAATTGCCCAATCGAATTAATAGTGTTCGATCGTTTGTTTTTTCGTAGCAAAATTTGAAAAATTGCTCTGTTTGGTTCAGTTTCCATTGTGATACGATAGACATTCGAATCGTCAGTGGCATGGAGATAGAGTTCTTCGGTTTCTTTGATGCTCTTTAACCAAATCTTTTCGCATTTTTCCAAAGGTATTTCTTTGTTGATCCCTTCAATAACATGATTAGCTAATTTCTTGCTCAGTTTTCTATCGTAGACTGTTTCTGAAGGTTCTTCACAAGGACAGAATTGTAGTGGAGTTTGAATGCTTTTGCACGTTCTAACTTTGTTGATTGGTCTCAGCAAACTTTTGCCACGAATTGCCGACGTTAATTTACGCCAATCAAGCTGTTTAGAAAAGTTCTTGAAATCGGTTGTCAATATGTCCCAAAGTGTCACATGAATGTCGAAATGATTAGTCAGTATTTGTGAATTTTCTTTCAGGTTCACCAAAAGATCTGTTCGATTTCTGAACCTTTCGGGAAGAGCGATTGAAAGAAGTGGCAAATTGTCCTCCATTCGACCGATTTCTGTGCTTCGAATTTCTCCAAATCGCATGCCATGATCAGCCATGAGAATCAAGAAAGTATTCGCCATGTATTCTTGACTTTTATTAAAAAATTCAACGAAAAAGTCATCATCAAGGTCGTTGACTTGATGGTGCGATAAATCACTTAACCAGTTAAGCGCAAATAGTGAATTGTTATTATAAATTTTGAGAAATTGATGTACATAATTGAGCGAAATACGATGTGATGAGCTAGGTTTGACTCTGAAACGTCTATTTTTAGGGTTGTAATGAGGTCGGGATTGACCCCAACTTTTGATTTCAACCCCGACCCCGATCCCGACTTTTGGTTTCCATCCCGGAATGCCGACCCCGTTACAACCCTATCTATTGTGAATTTCTACTGTACTTGAAGAGAAATTTTTTTGTTTGCGCCACAGGGCGAGCCGTAGTCGTAAAGTCCAGTTCCTTGAGGGATTGCTCCCCCTCCCCTTCCTTCCTCACGAAGACGGTAAACAGTGAAGGAGAAACTGTAAATTTGTCCCATTCCGCCTTGTCAAGCATTTTATTAACAGGCGAAACTGCGATGTTCACAGATGCAGTAGTTTTGTTTTTTGCGCTTGTCACTTCGGTCAGGGCAACTGCCCCCTTCCCCTCATCGATAACAGCGCTCAGACGCAATTGCTTATCTGAATAGCTCGTTTGAGCTTCTCTACCTTTGTTCGTAACGGAATCACTTTGCAGTGAGATTTGAGGTTTACGCATATTTTGTAGATTGCTTTGCATAGCAGCACTTCTCACAGGAGGCAAAAAGACACAAAAATTCCAAAAAATGTATTCCGACTGTACTGGAAGAGAAAACTTTTTTAATTTGCCTTTTTTTGCAAATAAATTATTGTTTGAAGAACGGTACTGCTACTATTTTTTGGTTAGTATAATTAGTATAATTCTGTTCTTTACTGAAAATTATATTATGGAAATGTTCAGGTAAAATTTTGATAAGAGTTGAAAATTCGGACTTACCCCAAATGATTTGCATATCGCCAAAATGGTCTGAAATGGCAAATGACAATATATATGGATTTGAAAGTGAAAAATATCGAAAATTCTCACAATAGAAAGTGATTCCCAGGCACTTTTTCTTTTGTTCCGAATACCTGATTGATAATATCGTCTTCGGAGAAATAAGTAACAAAACCTTTACGGTGGAAAGCATTCCAAATGCTCTTGCTTTGAATACGGTATTCCGATTCGCTGGCAGAATCAGGCCGATTTCCGAAGGAAGCTTCGGCCAAAATGCCTGAAATAACTGCATTTTTTATTCCGTGGCAAGAAAATTTTCTGTCCGCAGTCCAATTATCCAAAATATAATTGAAGTCCGAAGTCATTTGGAGCAGGAAAAGGGAATGGGGAAATAGTGATAGGGTTGCCAAGTCCTTGAAAGCTCCAAAGTAGGAGATTTTTTCTACAGTATGAATAAGTGCGGGAATTCAAGCATTAAAACTTTTTCGCGCTCACGAGTGTGCGAAGCGCACGAGCAAATCGGCCTTCGCCTCATCGGAGGCGAACATTTTAAAGATATATGACGTAAATCATGAAATCTGAACATGTTTTAATCGCATTTGATGGTTCATTTGATCACTCCCGCCACCATTAACTGTAATGCGGCAGTCGCCATGTTAACTTTTCAACAATAAAAGTTTAATTATCGTGAAAGTAGGAGAAGTAGGAGTTTTACCCTCCAAAGTAGAAGTATTCTGCTGCCAGTAGGAGGGTTGGCAACCCTTTATAGTGAAGGCCGCATGGGGGATCTGTGTACCCTACCCTTTATAAGTGGCATCAATTCCTCTTAAAACTTAGTGGAACTCCAGAACTCCATATCTGTAACCCTAAGGGGGTTAGGGGTTATTCCCAAAGACCAATGGCCAACCTCTCCCTTCAAAGCATTGGATAAAACGGTCCTTGGGGGAAATAATTCGAATTCTTTTTGACTTTTTCAATTAAGCGCTTTTTAAATCTTAACCAGAAAAATACGGTACCTATCCCCTCATTATTTTCAGTACTTTTAGAGAGCAGAGCACCACGAACCAGCTAGGAAGGCTGCAGCATTCGGATTGCTGTTCAATCCGACTTTTGAATGACCAGCAAACTCGATCAAATTGAAATTTTCGTGCAGAAATCGAAGCGTTTTTGAAAGACGACGCTTGGAGGTGGAATGTGAAACAGAATCGAGAACAATCATCAGAACACTCGGGCGGTATGGATTTTCGGAACGAATTGTGATCTTTAAATTCTTCTTTTTCACAGCTTGAGCGTAAACCATTCGATAGGTGGTGGAGTTTTTCTTTTCGTCTTCTTTGTTTTTTTCGTCGCAGGAAACTTCAATAAATTCACAACTGATGATGGTTTCGTTCTGAAAAATATGACCACAGTGTAAATTGGATAAATGCAAGCCGATTAAATGCAGCAATCGGCTGAATGCAACTTTTTTTGGAGTCTGATGAGACTGTTACGTACTGAAATGTAATCAGTTAAATGCAAAATTTTGGCCAACATTATGAAATTGCATTTATCCGATTTATACAGTGTATTATGTAACTACTAATTTTGAAGTAGAGCCATGAATGAATTATCAAAGTGAAAGTGCTCATTTAATCAAGAATAAAAAGTCATTTGTCTCAGTAACAAAGGAAAAGAATGAACACGATTGCAAAAGAATTGGACATGACTACAAATTTGCTTACCAAAAATTCATTCCACTCCATAAACTCGTTTCTTTCCATATTTTGTAATTTGAAGCAGCGATACTTGCATGAATATTTCTCTTCGATTATTCTCAATATTCCATCATAAAATGTTGTGACGAGTGGTGTTCCTGGCAAAAGTTTGGGCAAGGAATGGTCGTGAGAATAGTTGGAAAATAAGCTGACAACTGACGAATGCCACGGATCTGGCAATTGCAAGAAACAAGGAGCAGTTATTCGTTCATCATGCTTATCTACCAGATTTTCGTCAACCCAATTGAATTGTTGGAATGCAATGAAGATAATAGTTCCACTGAAGATCAATAGCAATCGAAACGAATTGCATCGAAAAATATTCATTACACTACCAAGGCTGGATATAATTATAATATTTAAGAGGCGTTGTACGGCAGAATCGAGGGCTGCGGAGTAAACTCAAAAAGTCGATTTCTCAGCTTTGGCCCATACTGTGCCAAAAGAAAGTTGACATGACTTTAAGAACTTTGCGTGGACGATTTCGTCCAAAACGTTTTGGTTGCCTAGCAAAGGACGCATTAAAATGGCCAAATTATATGTTTTGCTCCTACGGTCTGCGCCAAATTATATGTTTCGCTCCTATGGCCTGAGAACATGAAATAATAGCGTAGGAGCAAAATGATGACGATTTTTGACCCATCGCGCCAAAGTATGACGAATCTATGCATTTTGCACCAAATTTGAAAAGTTTCAGCGAGTCAAATGTACGCTTTCCCGAAAAGAGACAAAAAGCGGTAGATATAGCCCAGGTCAGTGGTTATAAAAACCGCCAATAATTTGTTGTTGCTCGATCGCTATGTTTGCGAAAATAAACAAAACAAATAGCCTCCAAAAAATCAATAACTTTCGAAATTTCGCCTTGTAACACAAAAACGAAAACTTTAAACGAAAAACTGAGAGCATTTTTCTGGTCTAGGAACTCAATTTACAACATTAGAAACGCAACGGTTGAGAAACGGTACGATCGCGATCGGAGAGTGTAAAATTCGTCAAATTTTCATTTTCACGTTATTTTCGCGCGTCCTTTACTAGGTAACTAAAACGTTTTGGACAAAATCGTCCAGGCAGAGTTCTTAAAGTCATATCAACTTTCTTTTGGTACAGTTTCGACCAAATCTGAGACTAAAGTTTACTCCGCACCCATCGATTCTGCCGTACAACTCCTCTTAAAATCGATTCTCGATTAGGAAAATTGTTACTGCATGTGATGACAATTTTTCTGAAAACATTTGACGAATTTGTGTCGAAGTTCTTTTTCTGACTTACAGACGTGTTCTTTCTGCTATCATTCGTTTCCATCATTCTTTACATTTGTGCAATCGGAAGGTCTCGCTTAAAAATAACAATTCAAATCGTTATGAACTTTTGAAAATTGTATTAAAAATTACCTGTCGCCAGGATATTAAAGTATTTTCACGCGTGTTATTACTTAGCGTGTTATTACTTAGCACGGAATCGGAAGACCATTAATTTTCACCTGTCACCAGGATATTAATGTACTATTTTCACGCGTGTTAATCAGCACGAAATCGAAAGAGCATTAATTTTCTGAAGACACAAAGCAAAAATTGTTCGTGGCAATCTTTTTACAGCAGCGTCATGATGAATATCTGAGACTGAGAGTCGGTGTATTCTCGCAAAACTGCAAAGGACACTGAAGAAATAACAGAAGCGAGCTGCAGTTAACGTCTAGAAACCTATTAGCACGAATAGCGAAGAAGTGATTAAGACCTATTCTACATAATATGTATCCATGGCAGCTATTGATCAAGCATGACAGCCAATTGGAAAATTATCGTTTGTCTTTTAGTACTCACTGCATGAGGCGCGAGCGCAGATTTCAGCTACACGTACAGACGTAAAGCCGGGTACACAATGCACTATGATTGACCAACAACCCACATGACCAATGACCAACTTGACTGACGACCTACATGACTGATGGCCGACTTGACCGACGACCTACATGACCGATGGCCGACTTGAACAATGACCTACATGACCGATGACTTTCATGACCGATGACCGACTTGACCGACATCCTACATGACTGATGGCCGACTTGACCGACGACCTACATGACCGATGGCCGACTTGAACAATGACCTACATGACCGATGACTTTCATGACCGATGACCGACTTGACCGACATCCTACATGACTGATGGCCGACTTGACCGACGACCTACATGACCGATGGCCGACTTGAACAATGACCTACATGACCGA
>JAQGCX010001100.1:0-12260 GCA_034700205.1 Plectus parietinus
GTGGTCTACCTGTATGCAAAATTTGGTTGAAATCTCCAACTCACATCAGGCGCCCCTCCCTTGTGAGTGTTTGTGTTATCATATAATGACGTCGACTCCGTGCAAAGAACTTAGTGTAAGTACAGAGTGTTTGGAAAGTAACAGGTGGTTTTTTTTTCGAATAACTCAGCTAAAATTAAACCGATTAAGCTGAAACATGGTAGTCATGTTCATTATAACCTTTTGAGGTTTTTTAAATCTTGAAAAACTTGCATATAGAGTCGCTGAGATACGGCTCACGAAAATCAGTGCGAGGTTTTGACTCGATCGCCTGTGTTTACCTGTCTCGATTAACCAAACGTTGTAAGGATTGATTGATTTTTGGCTGTGATATTGCGATATAATGAAACACGTTTTGCATGCGCGTTAAAAAAAATTGTAAAAATTGTTTTTCACGAACAGGCACGTGTAAAAACTGTAAGATTCATTCGGCTACATCTCAGTTACAAATTTAAAAAATCTCACCAGCTCACCAAGTTTGTTTTAAAATTATTCTTTTGCTAACTTTTAGCGCATCACACATGGATTACTGTAGAATGTTAACAGTTTCGTCAATCCTGATAAAAAATTATTATATTTAGTAGAACATGAGTTGGACTTTATGTGGGTAAATTTTCAATGAGATCGGATCCTCTGTCACCAAGTTATGGCCATTTATCTAAATGTCACCTTGTACAGTGTGCGCCAAAAGTCCTGTTAACGCTTTTCAAACAACCATTGCTGACTGACAGTAATTGGCATTTAAACAATCTTAGGTTCATTCGATAGCCCTTTTAATTCTCTATAAGTAAGACACTGTCGGCAATAAATCGGCTGAACTGCCATTGTTATCAATGCGAGCGAACGCTGATGGTCAGTTTTGATCAAGCAAAATCTGCTGAAATTCGGCAAATGCGTTCTGCTTATCGAGCAAGAAATTCTCCGCTAACGATCGATGAAATTTACTGACTTTTTTAATAAATAAGCGTTGAAGTTGTGCCCTTTCGTATAAGCTATCAAACACTTCTCGAATCGCAGTGGTTCAAAAAAACCAGCTGAATGAAGCTGTTGGTGGTGAATTTTTTGCACGTGTCTATTTTTTGAACAACCACAAAATTGCTCACAAGAGGTGGATTTTTCTAATTTTTCTTCCGATGAAGTGTGATGTGTTTCTCTTTCGAAAAAGCTATCACGCATTTTTTGAATCCCAATATTCTTGAAATACGAATCGAAAGAGTAAGGATGCATGTCCCAATCGCCAAATTTTCGGACGCTGTCCCTTACGCTCTCAGAGAATCTTTCGACTGTTAATTGGCGCACACTGCGATTCATTGGGCGATCAATAGCTGCTTTGAAAGGCCAGAACTTAGCTTCAATTGGCAACAAAGGGCAGAAAAATCGGATGTTCACATCAAAATCTACAGTCATCTGGCAGCCATTCATTGCGATCCCTTGTATTTTTCATTTCTTGGTCACAAATTTGCCAAACCATGTAACTTTTGTTTCACTTAATAAAAATAAATGTTATAAATATTGTTTGATAGAGAATTAGTAGGGCTATCGAATGAACCTAAGATTATTTAAATGCCAATTACTGTCAGACAGCAATGGTCGTTTGAAAAGTGTTAACTGGACTTTTGGCGCACCCTGTACAGCTACGACGCCAGCTACTACAAGCCAGTCGCCCCCGTCACTCCACCACCTGGCGTCCAGCACCTCGACGTCGCGCCGCAGGGGTATGAGCACCATCTGCTGGCTCACGCGGTGTCTCTGGGCATGCTCAGCCTGGAGGATCCCGACCTGGCCGAGGTGCGCCACTGGTTGGTGGGAGCCATACAAAGTTTGTCCAGTCCAGTTGGTGGATGTGCCCTCCCTGGCGCCCAACTTCATGGAGGCGGCCGTCGGCGGCGGGGAACTGCAGCCAGTGGACGCCCTGCCCATCCACCACCCCACTGACGGCGGCCAGTTCAACGCCAGTGCGCCCTGGGCAAGCAACGCCACCAACGCCACGCCGCGCCCACCGTTCTTCATCGATCCTAACGCAGGCGTCTTTGTCCCGCTCAAGCGCGGCCTGACCGCGCAGTTCAAGACGGAGCGCCCAGAGTGGAGCACGGTGGTGGTATCACCGCAGGGCGAGGAATATTTCCTTGTCACGCCCGAGGCTGGCCCCATTCGCCTCCTCGCGAAGATTGGTGAGGAGCACCTCGAAAGCGACTTCGTCGTGCAAGTGGCGATGGCGCGCCTCGCGGACCGCTATCTCTGCCATCAAGACCTGCTCCACGCTGAGCCGCTGCTGGTGCAGAACTGCTGCACCTCGTATGGGAAAGCCGCTCATCACCAAGCGGCGGTTTCGCGCATGCTGGGAGGAAATGGTAATTTTATTTTCCTCCTCTGATTTATGAGTTTTTTGGCAATGGGAAGGGCCTCCTCTTTTTCAAGGTGTGAGAAACGCCTATCGGGTCTTTGTTCAAGATCCCCACTAATGTTTCTTGTATCTATCCAACAAAAAGTCGTCTTCTGCATAATACGCGGATTTCGCTTTTTCTCCCCAATGACCAACTGATCTGAATACCTAACTATAAATGCCCAATTTTGGCAAAAACGATTTGTACATGCCAGTCCCTTTTCTTTGGCAAAGGCATTGTTTCATCCAAGACGGCTCAAAGTTCGGTCATCCAAACCCCCTCAAAGTGCAAGGGGGTTTGGATGACCGAAAATACCTTTACCCCCAAGTGGACGTACTGTTGCTTTGACGTTTGCATGTCGGCGATAAATTTTATTTTAATGGAAGGAGAATGACTCAGTTATGATGGAGTTACAGGCGCGACAGCGGAGCTTCTTGGAGAGGAGGAGCTGTCCAGTGACGTAGTGTTCGCCCCCGGCAGCATGACTGTCTGGAAGGCGCAGCCAGTGAGCCAGATTTGTTCTAATATCCAGAAGGGTCCCCTCAATGCCACCTTAAGTGGGAGACATTTGATGCTGGACTCCATGCAGGCGGCCTTCTCTTGCGAAAATTTTCATCAAAATATCAAGTACGTTCCCACGTGTCTTCCGCCAAACCGCGCGTTTGCGCCATGCTTGGCAATAGGGACTCTCTGCATCCGAGTTTGCCCATGAAAAGTCTAAGAAACGTTACGATTTAATAGCTTCAAACGAAAATTTGGTAATCAGTGATAAAGTTTGCCTCTTGATGCCTACCCGAAAGAAGGGGCTCAGCAAGAAACTTTCCTTTCCCTAACGTGGCGTTTACCAGGTAGTGGCCATGGGCGATAACCCCCAAAGCACAAAAATCCGCTTATATGGAAAACCCACCGCCCCAATTCAGCACGTAAATATTCGGCGTTTGAAACGTGTTTCTTCAGATCTTCCGCTGCCCAAACGGACGCTGCTGGCTACTCGTCGATCCATCGCCAGTTGCTCTCGATCACCTTGTGCTCGCGTTCGAGGCGGTAAGCCTTTTTTCCCTCTCCCATCCCCTCCGCTCCCGAGCCGATTGTTTTGCGTACCCCCAACTCTCGATACGATATCCGTACCCGGCCTCCAATACAGTACTATGATATAGCTTCAGGCGAAGATCGGACGTGAGGCTCGTGACCAGGCGATTGGGCGTCACAGGACGGAAGGCCATTGTCATTGAGGCCTCAGGGTGAAAAAGATGGGAATCGCGCATTTGGAACAGAGATTTGCATTTTCAAATTATGATTCGGTTTTCAATCTCTTTTCTTCTCAATGTACGGCAAATGATGTCTTGCCAGTTCATGATGTAGTTGTCTATTATTTATCAGAGCTTTACTTTATTGTCGTTATTCCAATATTATTATTTGTCTCTTTCCATTATCGGGCTAGGCTTCGATCTAGTTTAGAATGGATCACACTTATGATTAAACCGTCGTACAATTAACTGTTCAGCGTACGACACACCGCTTCTTTGTTGCAAACCGGACAGAATTATTCGCTTTTCGTAGCGGCGAGATATTTTATTGCATCGTCATGCATTGGCGTTGGCAAGCATGAACCGTGCATTTTGAGCTCACATCTAACACACTTCACCCACAATTCACCGGTTTTTATACCGCGAGGTGGTTTCAGTGATAACTCCATCCATGTTTTTGCGTGGACCACTAGTACTTCTTTGAATAAGCGCTACTTTTGCATATCATTTCAAACAAAAAAAATGTGACAAAAAATTTCAACTTTTCATCATTTAGAATCAAAACGTGTTTTTGCAAGATGTTCCTGTTTCATTTGATTTTGAATTGACAGAGTTACGGTAAATCAGTGTCACAAGAGTAAATGAGAAAAATATTTTGATGATAAATAATTGAAGTTGAAATATGTTTGATATATTTTGTATAAAATGATTCGCAAGTGTTGTGCTCCTTATAACGAAGATGGGGTACACGTCACGATTTAGTTGCTCGAAAAATGCTCGAAATAACGTCAATGACACAACATTCGTTAGACGCCATACTCGTTTGACGCAACGTCAATGACGCATCACTGATCTGTATTTCTTCGAAATGTGCATTCCTGTTATTAGCGACGGCTCACCTTTGATGCAACCGCCGCAACCGCAATGGTTGCCAGGTGGACAGTAGTAGGTGTCGCCTATTTTGCAACAGACTTTCCCATATGGCATGCAATGACTGGGACCGCAGCATTGCCAGCCTGGATAACAAAATCCGCCATTTGAGCACCAATCACATTTGCTGCCAGCACGAAAAATGCAAGAAATGTCGTTGCAGACTTGCTTCAACTCGACTGAATCACGGGATTGGCCTGCTTCAATGAATTGACTGAAATGATTTTGGGTGCCATATTTTATGCAATAGTTAACTGTTGTAGCCAGAGGTGACCAAGGCTCAGCGGTTGGAGAGAGAATACAAATTTTTTAGGGAAGGCAGAATGGGTCCTTCCCAAAAAACCGGCGACCATTGCTTTTAGAAAATTCCCTGGTTTTTGCCTCTGGCGGTTGGAAATCCAAAAATTTTTGGGTTTGGTGGTTGAAAGCGCAAAAATTTTCGTCTCCAACGGTACGTAGGGGCCCACTCAAGACAAAAGGTCCAGGGTCCCCCGAACCCTTAAGCCGGGCCTGTAGGTACCCCTCCCCGAGGCCGCCAGGGTATAGCCGGCCTCTGACCCGAATTACACCAATGTTCAAACCTGTCTGAGAAGCGCACCCGTGATAGCGTACCGTAATCCACATTACCCCAACGTCCCCAAACCTCCATGCCCATCCGTCTTTGACAATTACTTACCTTGCTTGTTGCGCAATGGACATGGGCACCTGTGCAAGAGCAGTAGTAGTGGTTGCAATTGCCAAACGGTCAGCTGAACCTGAAACCATTGTTGCTGTGCGTCCATTTGGACAGCAGAATGAACCGGACGGGATGCATCCACTACCACAGCATATTTCGTTGCGGTTGCAGTGATGGCCATTGGGGCAGCATTTATTTCCTGATGGCATGCAGTTAGAACCGCAACAGACTTGACCGCTATTGCAATAATGCTGTTGTGTACAACATGTAGCTCCTCTGGGAATGCAACCACCGTTACAATTAGCGCACACTTGATTGGTGCTGCAGAATTTCCCATTTGCATTGCAACAGTGATCACCTATCGGCATGCAGCCATTTCCGCAGCAAGCAAATCCAGCAGTGCAATATCGCCCTTGTGCAGTACAGCAAACTGCACCATGTGGCATGCATCTGTTATTGCATTTTGCTGCACATGGTTTTGTGGGTATTAATGTTGCTGTTGCTCTTGTCGTTGTTGTGGTAGTTGGGGTTGTAGTACTAAGAGTTGTTGTTGATGGGTTTGTTGTAGTTGAATCTTTGAAATACTCGCAAATAAAGCAATTTTTAGTTTCGCAATCTTCCGTCATCCATAATGTACCATTGCGCGCTTTCGATGAAACACAATCATTGTTCAAATCCGGTTGCCCTTTGAAGTTTTTATTGCTTATATCATTTATTAATTACGGAGCTTACCTGGTTCCCATCGAGTATACTGAAACGGAAGGCCATCGATCCAGGAAAATTTTTTAGCTTGGTCATCGTAATATCCGCCAATCCAAAGTTGTAATGTAGAGATATCCGAAGTTTGTTCAACAATTGCTGAAAGAAAATGTGTTACATCATACTTTTTGATCATGGTGGTTCGTCAGGGAAACAACGAATGGAGTTAAAGGTATGGCTGGCGTTAATTTATTGATAATTTGAAAGAAAGCAAAGATATTTGCAACGGACCCCATTAAAATTTGAAAAAGTGCTTTTTACACAATGTGATGAAAGTATGACTTAAAGGTTCTCCCTCCCAAACAGCGCGTTTCTCTTAATACAGAACTGTAAAGACAGGAAATGATTTATGACAGGGCATACAGTAAATGTCTGATGCTTCCAGTAAGTTAGATATGGACACCAAGTGCGACTCCAACATGTGGATATAATTTTGGCAAGTTCTTTCTGCATCAAACCAAGTCTTCTTGTACAGGACTACACGGTAGCATTTATTGGAATGAGCAACGGACTGAGTCCAACCATTGATGCATGCAACTGTGCAGAATGCACAATTTAATAAAGAAAGCAAAACCAAAAACATAGATGTAGAGGTGGTTTTCATTTTCATCACTTCGCAGCACAATTATCAATTGCTTGTTTACGTCGAACTTACCAAACTATGATGACAAAGCAGTGAGCAGCTGCATTTTTATGTTGTTGCCGAGTTTACTTAGGCTAACGTGGGCATTGCGAAACTGATAAAACGCTAACTGCTGGGCTGGTTATACGCTTAACAAGGGCTGGTTATACGCTTAACTGATTATACGCTAAACAAGCAGTTTATTAGCAGTTAACTTGACAATGCAGCGAGTAGGTGCATTTTTATCTGTTGTTGCGGAGTTTACTTAGGCTAGCGTGGGCATTGCGAAACTGATTAAACGCTAACTGCTGGGCTGGTTATACGCTAAACTGATTATACGCTAAACAAGCAGTATGTTAAGCAAATATTGTGCACATCATTACGCTACTATTAAGTACTCTCATAAAATAGAGATTAAGAAGTTGGTTGGTTTTAGGAACGGAGCCGACAAACATGTGGGTTAGGATAAGATGGTCAATTGACCCCATATGAAATGATGTAAAAGAGACCGTGCTGGGCTGGATGTTTTTTCGCCATGCAATACCCCTCCCTCCTTGGGCAGGGTTGGATGCAGGCCCGTGCTATAGGGTAGGCTAACGAGACTGATTTTCAGATTTAGAGATAAGGCTCCCCTTTATGTTGGGAGACGCCAGAGGGGCGCCAGACAGGGCCGGATTAAGAAATTTTGGGCCGGTACGTACTTTTTTGGTGGGCCGTCGAAACGGAAGGGGGGACCCTTATCATGTGTCAAAAAAATTTTTAAGGCCGTCGGTGGGCCTAAAAACATAAGGTTCCCCTCTTATCATCAAAAATGGCTGGCCGTGGGCCGGTACGCACGTGCGTCCAATGACCTATAATGACCTATAATCCCTGGCACCAGAAGGCGCCAAAAGGTGGGCGTTGGGGGTATGGGGTTATATACCCCCAAGGACCTCCATACCTCCGGCCAAAATTCGTTGGGCAGCCATAAGAGAAGGAAGGGGGACCCTTATCATGTGTCAAAAAAATTTAAGGCCGTCGGTGGGTGATTGTATACATTTGGATAAATTAGCGATCGTCTAATTTGCATAAATCGGGGGGTGGTCGAGATCGAGGCCGATGGGGATACCCCCATCCCTCTGCCCACATCTGGGATCCCCACGGACCTCGCTCCTCCGGATTTATTTACCATAGTTTGCCGAAAAATATTGCCCGCAAAGCTGGACGCAATCTGGAAAATTGCTGTGGAACGGTGTCTCTCTCACTCTTCCGAGCTCATTTTGACGAACGCCGTTTTATTCCGACAGCACTACTGCAGTCGAAAAACGGTAAATTAGTCGACTAGGCTTGCGGAGCGGAAATGCGAAAAACGCCAACGAGAACAAGCAGCAATTTGAAAAGCTGATTAAAAGTCAGCGACAACAGTGCGAAGAAACCTCACTCTCTAATGATAAATAGCTGGAATACACTGCCATTTTTTAATTAACCTGAGCTCAACGAGTTTCAAAGAACGCATGAAAAGTGGTGAAATTACAAAGATTCTTGTCGATATTAACGTTGTGTAACCGCCAGAAGTGCCGGTGCGAAATTCAACCTGATAACCTGGTAAAAGTGATGCCATATTTATACAGCTTCATTCTACTCATGTGATCGTACTTGTCAGCTTCGTTGTGTTCCTCTCCTTTCTCTCATACTGATATGCACATGCACTCACATTTTCGCTTTCACTCATCGTCGTACTCAGGGCCGTGTTATAGTGGTGGCCCAGGAGGGGCCCACGGCCAATGAGCGGCCCAGAGCGGCCCACCAGCTATCGGATCTTACCATTTTGACTTTCCGTTTTAAAGTTTTTTACTCAATTAACTTCTTGTGGGCTGAAATTGTCACATAGACTATTGTTTACTGTAGCTAATCATCCTGTATTGTTCTGAACATATTCCTACTGTAATCATGACGGAAAAAGAATTACGACCGGCATTCATCGAATCATAAATCCTTCACATATAGGCCGCGTCATCATTATGTGGGCTATTATCTTTATCTACCTAAATTGGTATTCGGCTCACTTTCGTTTTGGGCCTCCTGGCCCAAAATTTCTTAATCCGGGCCTGTTTGCCTATGTTTATCTAAACCACCAAATATCGCAACAAAATATTTTCCTCTAGACTTTATGTTGCCAACCCCCATGCCCATTTAAGTAATTCCAGTAACAGTAACAATTTTAACATTAAAAATGTTTTGAGCATCGAACTTTATTTTATACCTTTCCCTCCAGTTATTATCGTCATCTCCATCCGCCGTTGCCAAATCGTAAATGTACACAAAATCGTGATCTTCCTGTGTTTCGAAAAATTCAAATTCCACACTGACTTTGTACTCGGAAGCTGCTCGCCAATTGCAATTGCAATTATTTGGATAATCTTGTCCATCAGTCGGAAATTTCATTTCCTTCCAATCTTCAAGTTTTGTCACTGTCATAGCGTCTTCGTCGCCACAATCGCAAGTAGTGACATTTTGACCCAAGACGGAAGAAAGCGAAATTGATGTGAGCAGAAGGAGTAAAGAAAGGATCACATTCATAACGTTGTTGTATAATTCAAGGTGATAAAAGTGGTTTCAGTTGTCTATTTGTTTTAAGAAAACCAGTTCCTGACACCTTTAAGAGTATTTTGAAATGAATATTTTGCTGTTCAACCGAAAGGAAAAATATATTTGTTATTGAACGCTGGCAGCTGACGTCTGTGTAGCCGAAGTTTCAAAACAGCACAAAGAGTACGATGTCGCTTGCCGATCTAATAATGCCAAACTATTTATGTCGGTCTGTCTCGCGCGTACCATGCACGCTCATTATTGACACAAAGATAAGTTTTAAGCCGGGCGTAGATGACAACGGCCGACCACGCAAGCGGCGTGCATCGCGGCCTTTGTTTTGTGTGGTAGGTGTTGAGAACAGTGCCTATGTTTCTGAAGAGTGACAGGTGTTTACGACATGTAATGCACGATTACAGATTCTTAAGCTGTGTGACTGATTAGTTTAACAAGATGAACCGGAACAGATACGGTTAATAACTGAAGAGTTTATGATGCTATTTAGCAGCAGATCAAACCTCGACAAAATCTTGAACGAGTTAAGAATTGGTTTTGATTGGCTGAGAATTTGATATCTGACTTTATTCTTTCCTCTTTGGCATGCTTGTCCCTAAATTCTTCAATCTTTTACTACGGAAACACAATGAACTTCATATCATTCATAAATCCATGCACCATTTGTGACAGAATTTTTCACGACGCTGGCAGAAATGAATATGAAATGAGGTTTAAGTGAGTCAGCGTCCAAAAAAACGGAATTTTTAATCGTCAAAACACTACTGCGACTGAAAATTTTCCTTTCCAAGTAATGTTCCACCTATCTTTGCATGACTAATCGGACGCCGTCGTAACAAATGATTCATCAAATTCATGTTATTCGCCACGCGCTGTGCGTAATAGGATGCATGTCTCACTCTTGTTGGAGTTCATTTCAGTGCAAAGTTTTTCAAAGCGGAGAGATGTTACTTTACTTTTCTTGTCGCTCCCGAACAATTTTGCTCATAGTTTTTATCACCGATATTTGTCCAGTATTATCGTCTCTAATTTTCCAATCGGAAGTGAACACTAATCAGGTCAATATTTTTTTATGAAGTCACCATAAACGATCATCAATAGAAGTAATGTCCGTTCTATTAAACTCAATATCTTTTGTGTAACATTCATATTTTCTGCTTTCCAATATGTTGTATGGTTTTAAGATTGAAAATGGAGCAGTGGACTTGTTCATGTCTCTTCCAGACTGGAACGATGTTATCTTCGCTGACCAAAAAATAAGATACTTACAAGCTCTTATCTTCGTTGATGCTCAAGTGGTAATTAGTTTTTTGTCATATTTACTAATAGGTGCTAAGGAAGACAGCAATCTAGGAATAATTTTAGGTTTTATTCGCCTCAAAAATTATGACCGAAACATTTTTGGAAGATTAGGAATCCAACATACGTTTGTTGTTTGTAACCAGTGATGGTTATGATATCATTATCATCGGTAAAATTTTGAAATGAGATCATATCGTTATCATTATCACTTTCAAAATCAATTATCATTATCCTTTTCATGCAAAAAATTAATGATAATTCTTGTTTCCCACGTAGAAAATCAAACTAAAATTATTATCATTATCATTAATTAATTTCCAAAATAATATGATATCATTATCATTTCCATTTCTTTATCATTAATTATCACTGTTTGTAACGCATGTTAAAATTTTTAGGCAGAAGCTTACGGCTGGAATATGACAGCAGTGAAAGCCGGTGTTATGGAACTAATACAAGAAGCTAATGTGGTAGGTCCATTGCTTTGATTATTTTTGTGATTTAGCAGGTTCGCAGTCGCACAAAAGAACTGCATTAAACTGTAAAACTCAAAGCAGTGCTAATTAGGACGTCACGTACATTTGACTAGTATGCAATTATGCATGACTCTGACGCATAGCTGTAGCCAGGAGGGGTCTAGGAGGGGTCTAGAGATCAAAGATCATCCCGATTTTGTAACGCGTCGCACTCTGAGAGCTCGTTCTCAGCCAAAATTTAACCGTTCGAGCTGAATCTGAACTTTTTGAAAAGAGAATGATATTGGCTACAACATATTGAAAAATGACAAGAATTCATTTAACTGTTGGCGGGAATTCAAAACTATACATCAAGAAAACGAGTTTTTTCAGGTAGATTTTCAAACTCATTCAAGATTTTCTCGAAAAAAAACGCGACAACGTAACGTCGACCAGCGTAAAAGTTGTTCCCCTATTTGTCGCGAGTATTTTTTTATAAAGTATTTTTGATTTTAAAAATTTCTTTCACTTAAAAAAAAATCAAAACTACCGACCGTGCGATATGCGCGCATGCGTTTTTGACGGTAAACGGTCGGTAGTTTTGAATTTTTTTAAATAAAAAGAAAAATTGTTTTTTTAAAATACTGGTGACAATTAGGGGAACAACTTTTACGCTGGTCGACGAAAAAAAATTGTCTATGCTTGCATGGCACCGGTAGTGCAACATTATAGCTCCACTAATAGGTTCAAAGCAATACCCCTGCTGCAAAATGTGCGTCATAAAAATTTCTTTACCAATTGGCTGTGTATATGATGATCACGTTGGCAGCATATTTTCTGTCACCGTTGACATTAGAGCCAAAACGAGCGCCCGCAGTGTGAAGAGCACTGAAAAAGTGGATTGAATCAAGGCCTGATTTTAGGTAGAACACAGGATAATTGAGCATTTTTTGGGAGTGGCGTAGGCAAATCTCCCTACACGCTAATTTAAAAATTTTGATTTGAGAAGACACATTTTGTACAGTAGCACTTAAAAAATGTAAGATTCGAAAGTTTTCCTGATGTACTCTAAATTTCACCTAAATTTGTATCCCAAAAACAGAATTTCCAAAAGACAGAGACATCAGGTTGTCCGGAAAGTTCGTGCAACTTTACGAGAATTGTGCGCGCGAAACATTTGGTTTATACCATCGTGTAGAGCATGCATTTTTACTATGGTTTACTTCTTTTGGCCTGATTGCATCATTTCCTTTATATGAAAAA